>CAMRHE010000579.1:0-100000 GCA_947044405.1 Leptodactylus fallax
AGCAGAGCAGCAGGAAGTGACGAGACAGAGAGCAGCAGCCATCTTGGCAAGTGTTGTATTGAACTGGTGTGGAGATTTTTCTGTACAGCTAAGCTGTATCTTGGTCCAGAGACAAACAGAGTGTAAAGAGACAACAGGACTAGTGAGTCCATGTGAAAGGAACTGTGCTCAGTGGCTGATCAGTGAGACTGACATTGTGACTGTGTATATGGATACCACAGATAGAGACTCGCAGTGCTGTTGATGTACTGGACAGCACTTGCTAAACCCCGGCTTACAACCCAGCTCAGTGTATGGATTCGGCAGGACTGTCAGTGTGCTGAGTGGAATCTGCTGTTGGATTACATTGCATTCATTGGGTTTCCCTGTTAAAGAGGACTTCATTTCTCCCAAGATCCTGATAACAGTGAGGAGAGGACGCTTCACTATAAAAGAAAGGAACGACTTTGGGCCCCACCGCGCGCTTCTACGGACTGTAAGCGGTCCACCTGGACCACTGGGGAAAAGGGGGTGCACCCAAATGTGATGTCAGGGTCAGTTAGGGATAGTTTTGAGTATATTGTTCATTCAGTGTCCATACTGCAGAAGTGGACAGAGTAAAAGTAGAAACCATTGCAGAATTTGCCTTGAAATTGTTCATGCTATATTGTATATTTTGCTTGTCTTTAGCCCTGTCATTTTACCTTTAACTAGCCTTTATTAACTTATAGTAAATATATATTTTTTTCTTGAACTACCGCAGTGTGCGTTCATTTCTGGTTGCGGAGTCCAAACCACCTGCCTTGCTCTCGGTTCACAAATTGGCGTAGTCGGCAGGATCCGCTTACCAGAATGGACGGTGACGCACCCGTTCGGGAGAATGGTGCTGGAGGAAGAATGCCAGCAGGGGCTATAATGAGTCAGTTAGCTAAATTTGATGGCAATAATATGTCAGTGAGTATGTGGGTGGAACAGATACGAATGATACAGCGAATGTACCAGACCGCACCAGAAGTACTAGTAGAGCTAGCAATATTGACATTACAAGGGGATGCTAAGACCACGGTGATACTGAGGCCATTTGAACAAAGGCAGACATTTGAGCAAGTAGTCCAGATTCTAGAAACCATCTATGGAGAAACTGCATTGCTGGGGTCTCTGCAGGCTCGGTTCTTCCAGAGGGTACAACAGGAGAATGAAAGCCTTCCCCAATATGCAAATGCCCTACAAGAACTGCTCCGAGATATTCAAAGGAAGGAAAGAGGGGGCTCGCCAGCCTTCTGTAACCCTGATCGGACTCTCCGTGACCAGTTTGTCCTGGGGATACGTGACGGCAGTTTAACTGTGACTATGCAGGATTTTATACGACGAGAGACTGATGCTAAATTCCATGATGTACAGGTAGAGGCCATCTCCCGTGCCAATAGTATGGTCCCGAGGCCGCAGACCGCAGTTGGAGTTACTTTGTCACAGGGGGCTAGTTCTGGCTCAGAGACAGTAGAAAAAGGGACGGTTAAAGAAATTCTCACAGTAATGCAGAAACTGCAAGAACAAATGGAACACTTGCACACTCGTTGTCATGAGCAGTCTATGAAAATTGCAGACTTCCAGAAGACTGGAGATGAAAGGGTGAGCCATCCACACCCAGCAAGTCAGAATCACCCACCACCCCGCTGGAGGGGTGAGGATAGGACCTACCGAAGGGGTCCAAATCATTTAGTGCAGTGCTCAGGAGAAATCGAAGGGGCTTACCGAAGGGGCCCAAACAGATGGCCAGAACGACGGGGGATACGCTGCTGGGAGTGTGGACGGATGGGCCACGTTGCTGCTAGATGTCCAGAGCAGCGACAAACTTATGAGAGACCGCCGTTAAACTGAAGTCCCCTGCTGCTGAAGGGCGTGTAGTAGGGGAGACTGACAAGGAGACTATGTGGGGAGAATGCCCTGATGATGACCTGATCGCTGCAAGTCCTGTCATACAGGTGGAAATGGAGGGTATTCCGGTTACCGGGATGATTGACACGGGTTCCCAAGTAACGACCTTGAGTAGAGACTGTTATGAACGGTACTTCCGGCAACATGTGAAATATGATCCCCATACATTCGTACGAGTGGTCGCAGCTAACCAGTTACCAGTTCCGGTCGTGGGAGTGGCCTGGATGAATGTCCGGGTATGTGGCCAAGATCTAGGTAGGAAAGGCATTGTGGTGGTACAGGAGTCACATGAAGTAAAGGTCCCTGTCATTTTGGGGATGAATGTGTTAAAAGAATTAGATCAGATCCTCTTTGAAAAGAAAGGTCACGGTTATTGGAAAGAAACCACCACCCATCGGCCTACTCAAACAGCTTTCCAGCGGCTGATCCGGACATGTGGCTTACAGAAAAGTTCAGATGCACAGCGTCCTCTGGCTCGAATTTCAGTTCCTTTGCATACAAAAGTTACACTGCCACCCAGTCGGGAGACAATAGTGTCCATGCCCGTAGGCACCTGTCGGAAACTAGAGGGCATAGCTGTGTTGGTAGAACCACTGCAGGCAGCCGAAGGAGGTGTTGATCCGCTAGTGGCCCGTTCCTTGGCAATAGTTCGCAATGGAAGAGTACCACTTCGATGTGTAAACACTCAGGACCAGAGTGTGGACCTGACCCCAGGGAGGCTGCTGGCTAACATCTATGTGACTCCGGAGGAAGTAAGGAAAGTAACTCCAATGCAGCTGAAGCCGACTGAAAGGGATGAGTGGACCGTAACTGTGTCCATGGGAGAAGATGAGGAACCCACCTCTGAATGGAATGGCTGTGCAATTCGAGAACAGATGAAGATGGATGTAAGTTCATGTTCTCTGGAATGGGTGCAGAAGGTAGATGAGCTGTTGTGGGAGAACCAAGCCACCTTTGCACGGTATGCTGAAGATTTTGGATGTACCAC
Organism: Leptodactylus fallax; assembly: GCA_947044405.1. Classification (NCBI taxonomy): domain Eukaryota; kingdom Metazoa; phylum Chordata; class Amphibia; order Anura; family Leptodactylidae; genus Leptodactylus; species Leptodactylus fallax. The sequence continues at coordinate 2,903 of CAMRHE010000579.1, forward strand.
AGGGATCTACCATGAGATTCCCACAGGAGACACCCCTCCAATTAGAGAGCGCTACCGACAAATTCCTCCACAGTTGTATCAGGAAGTGAAAGAACTGTTAGCTAAGATGCTACAGGGTGGGATCATCCAAGAAAGCCAGAGTCCCTGGGCGGCTCCTGTGGTGTTAGTAAGAAAAAAAGATGGGTCCATCCGATTTTGCGTAGACTATCGGAAGTTAAACGCTTGCACCGTACGAGATTCCTACCCCTTGCCACGGATTGAGGAGTCCCTCTCAGCGCTAGGGAGAGCCCGGTACTTCTCCTCACTAGATCTGGCTAGTGGGTATTGGCAGGTGCCGATGGCCACAAAAGACAAGGAGAAGACGGCATTCATCTTGCCCATGGGACTATACGAATTTAACCGGATGCCCTTCGGGTTGACAAATGCACCCGGAACGTTTCAGCGGTTGATGGAGAAATGTCTCGGTGACTTCAACTTTGAGTTCACTCTCATCTACTTGGATGACATTATAGTGTATTCTGCGACCTTTGAAGACCATCTCCACCAGTTGGGGCAAGTATTTCGAAGATTGCGGGAACATGGGCTCAAATTGAAACCCAGTAAATGTCGGTTGTTCCAATCTGAAATTGATTACTTGGGTCACCGCGTATCAGGAGAAGGAGTGAGACCATCAAGAGACAAGATAGCGGCTGTTCAAGATTGGCCAATACCGACTACCCTGCGAGAAGTGAGGGCGTTCCTTGGAGTAGCCGGTTACTATCGACGGTTTATTAAGGATTTCGCCAAGGTAGCAGCACCACTTAATGCTCTCCTACGAGGCACATCCGGTGGTCCAAAGAACCGGTCCGTGAAGTGGGGACTTGAACAGGAACAAGCCTTCCAGGCATTAAAGGATGCACTGACAACAGCCCCAATCTTGGCATATGCTGATTACCACTTGCCGTTCCAGCTGTATACGGATGCAAGCCTGTATGGTCTTGGAGCAGTGCTTTCCCAGCTTCAGGATGGCCAGGAGAGGGTCATAGCGTACGGCAGCCGGTCTTTGAGAGATTCTGAAAGAAACCCCGAGAATTATAGTTCATTTAAGTTGGAGCTGTTGGCACTGGTATGGGCCATGACCGAGAAATTCTCTGAATATTTGACTGGTGCTGAAGTTTTAGTACTGACTGACAACAACCCACTAGCTCACCTGGAAAATGCCAAGCTCGGGGCGTTAGAGCAGAGGTGGATAGCCCGAATGACTAAGTTCAATTACCGCATTAAGTATCGGTCCAAGACAGAGAACCAGAATGCTGACGGGCTTTCTAGGGTAACCGCCCAGACCCCCACAGTAGACGTGGATCATGAGTTGGAGCATGTGGAGGTGCCCGACTTCAGCAGATTTTCACAGGCCTTGGCCGCCGCTAATCAGTTTGAGATGGAGGGGACTGAAACGGCTCCTTTCTTTGGTCCCTCACGACAGGAATGGGCACAGATACAACAGACCCATGAGGGGCTGGCACAGATGATCAAGTGTGTTGAGAAAGGCCAGAAGCCCTGTAGAGAGGAAAGAGAACGACTGACACGTGAGATATTATCTGTTCTGAGTCAGTGGGAAAAGTTGGAGATGAAAAATGGAGTGCTATGCCGAAAGGTCTATTTACCTTCTGAGATCGACATTCGATACCAAATTGTGGTGCCTAGTGAACTGGCTCGCTCGTTGGCAGTTGAGGCTCATAATAAGAATGGACATTTTGGTCATGAGAAGACCTTTCGTTGGTTACAGCGACTGATTTACTGCCCTGGTCTTCGTCAAATGGTCGAAGAAGTATGCCGCAGCTGTCGAACTTGTGAGATCCATAAGGCAATAGAACAGAGAGCTCCCCTGCAAACCATCGTGACCCAGGAACCTTTAGAAATCGTCATGATAGACTATCTAATGGTGGGCCCATCCAATAGCGGACACCAGTATTGCCTCGTAATGGTGGATCACTTCACCAAATTTGCGGTGGTAACCGCCACCAAGGACCAGACAGCTGAGTCAGCAGCTCGTGCTCTGTGCCAAGATTTCATTCGAGTATATGGGTGCCCTAAACGCATCCACTCCGACCAGGGTGCCTGCTTTGAGGGACACGTAATGAAAGAAGTTCAACGTATCTACGGGATAAAGAAGTCGCACACGACTCCATACCACCCTCAGGGAAATGGGGCCTGTGAAAGATTCAACAGAACTCTGCTACAGATGCTGCGGACTCTGGAGGAAGACAAGAAGTTACAGTGGCCTCAGTTCTTGTCTGAAATGGTGTGGGCCTATAACAATCAGGTCCATTCTACAACGAGGTACTCTCCTTATACACTTCTCTTTGGGCGGTCTGGGCGAAGTATAGGAGAATTACAGTTGGATGATGTGGATGGGTTCCCTCCGAGGGATCCAACCTCTTGGGTGCGGGCGCACCGGCAGAGACTTGAGACGATCCATCGATTGGTGCGGCAGCGCCTGCAAGAACATCCCCATCCTGATAAGACCCCAGTGCAAGAAGCACCATTGCAACCAGGCGACCTGGTGCTAGTTCGTGTCAAGAAACCCCAAGGGAAATTGGAAAGCCGATGGGAGGCTTTGCCGTATCGTGTTGTTGGCCGCAAGTATGCGAATGGGCCAGTGTACCAGGTCCAGAAAGAAGGAACTGATTGTGTTCGAGTACTTCACCGAAATATGTTGCGCCTGTGTCATTCTGAAGGGACAAATCATGATGGGCCTGCCAATGTGAATGAGCTCCCACAGTCAGAGAATGGAGGTGCGGAATGGGCCTCAGACGAGGAGGATGATTGTTGGCCGATCCCTGCTCCTGGGGATGTTCCACCTGTGACTACTGTATCTCCGGCCTGTGCCCCCTCAGGTGCGGAATCCGCTGGTCCTTCTTAGCCCATAGCTGCAGCACCCCATAATATACCACCGGTCCTCAGACGGACCACTAGGCCAAATGCTGGTATTCCCCCTGTTCGGTATGCGCAGGATGAGTTTGTTTGGCCTGCCATACATCGGTATACTACCACCCTGTGCATAAAAGTACAACCCTCTGGATATACAGTCATAGGCAGGGACTGCCAATCTTAAAGTGGGGGGGAATATGTAAGAGACAGCCAATGTTGTCCTAAGCTTCATTTGTCTGTATAAACTGTTAATGTTGAATGTATTTCTGTGATTCTGTTCCTTTAAGACAGCAGCCATTGTAATTGTGACATGATGCTGGAGTGAGACCCCCCCCCTTTTATGTCAGCCTGCCTGTTCTGCAGACAGAGTGTGAGCAGAGCAGCAGGAAGTGACGAGACAGAGAGCAGCAGCCATCTTGGCAAGTGTTGTATTGAACTGGTGTGGAGATTTTTCTGTACAGCTAAGCTGTATCTTGGTCCAGAGACAAACAGAGTGTAAAGAGACAACAGGACTAGTGAGTCCATGTGAAAGGAACTGTGCTCAGTGGCTGATCAGTGAGACTGACATTGTGACTGTGTATATGGATACCACAGATAGAGACTCGCAGTGCTGTTGATGTACTGGACAGCACCTGCTAAACCCCGGCTTACAACCCAGCTCAGTGTATGGATTCGGCAGGACTGTCAGTGTGCTGAGTGGAATCTGCTGTTGGATTACATTGCATTCATTGGGTTTCCCTGTTAAAGAGGACTTCATTTCTCCCAAGATCCTGATAACAGTGAGGAGAGGACGCTTCACTATAAAAGAAAGGAACGACTTTGGGCCTCACCGCGCGCTTCTACGGACTGTAAGCGGTCCACCTGGACCACTGGGGAAAAGGGGGTGCACCCAAATGTGATGTCAGGGTCAGTTAGGGATAGTTTTGAGTATATTGTTCATTCAGTGTCCATACTGCAGAATTGGACAGAGTAAAAGTAGAAACCATTGCAGAATTTGCCTTGAAATTGTTCATGCTATATTGTATATTTTGCTTGTCTTTATCCCTGTCATTTTACCTTCAAATAGCCTTTATTAACTTATAGTAAATATATATTCTTTTCTTGAACTACCGCGTGTGCGTTCATTTCTGGTTGCGGAGTCCAAACCACCTGCCTTGCTCTCGGTTCACACAGTGAGGACACAAGCAGCATCTGGACTATAGAATCGGGTTATTGTCCCTTTAATCTTGATGTTCTGGGAAACCCTTTTAAAAGTTTATTTTACAATGGGACCTTATGGTGACATCTGAGGTCAGAGACATCTGATTAGCACATACAACATGGCAAATAAAGTTTAGTATAGATAAATGTAATGTTACACAACTGGGATGAGAACAGAAGTTTGCAGTTATGTATTAAATGGTAGACAATGGATAAAACTGCTACTAAAAAAGATTAAGGATACTGGTGGACGGTAAGCTTAATTTTAGAAACCAGGGCCAGGCAGCTGCACCCAAACCAAACAAAATCATAGGTTTAAGGAAAAAGGGTTAATTAGAGTACATAGATGGGGCAATCTAAATACAGTACAATGTACAAATATATGAATGGACTGTACAGGGTCTTTGCAATTATTTAAAAAGGGTTTTCTGGCCCCCACAGGATAGGCCATTAGTATCTGATTGGGGGGCCTGACACTGACTGACTCCAGGTGACAGTAGCTACCGCTATGGACAGAGTCAGAAGCAGTCTGCTGCTATTCAAGTAATAGGCACTAAGCTGCACTACCCTGGCGCCACCACTATAGAGTGGACAGGGCTGCAGTTCTGTGCCTATTATTAGCAACTTTTAGCACCAACTTCAGGGAAGTCGGTCTAGGTGGGGACCCCAACCGATCCTGTAGATAGGTCATCAGTATTAAAAAAAAAAACGCTGTTGCGGCTAGAATATCCATTGAAGGATAAACTCCTCTACATCTAGAGGGCAGTGAGAGCAGTGACACTATGGAACTTTTTTGCCACAGGATCAAGTACAAGTGAGGTCTGAATGCCTTTCTTGAAAGCAAAAATATCACAAGTTACTGGTACTAGATTTTTGAGGTGCGGCACTGATCCAGGGATTTATTCTGATTGCCATATTGTGGCTGGGTTCACATCTGTATTGGAATCTCCGTTTGGTGACTCCATCACAATGACCGACCGATGCAAATCCAACATTTTTCATCCAACACCCAATGTATTCCATTATAGTCAATAAGGTCTGTTGGGCATTGCTGGTGTCCACTGTTTTAGCGGTCCGTTTTTCTGTTGTTCTGGTCCTCCGATATACCAGAACAACGGACATATGGGCACAAATTTGAACATAGTGTTAGAAGTGACAATGAATTTTTCTTTCTGGATCAATGTGGTTGAATTATAGGTTGGACTTGATGGGCCTGAATCTTTATTAAACCTTATTAACTACCGAATGTTACTATGAGTATACGTTAAATGTGGGACAGAATGAAGATGTGAACATAGCCTCAAACCTATAATATTTGTGCATGATATGACGCAAATCCAATACTTTGTGGAAAGGTTTCATTTTTTACAGTATAGGAACAATCTTGCCAATTTGCTTTTCACCTTCAGTGACTGTGTTCAGTGCAGAGCTGTAGAACAAGGACTTGTTCAGGAAAAGATGATAATTAGCAGGACTACAATCATCCAACGGCTGCATGAAGTACTAGGCAATCTAGGCAAGAAACTGCAGACAGGTCGACTCGGGTGTGAAAAGAACCAATGAAATCCGCAGTCGTGCACATCTCGGGAATGCACCTGTACAGAAGTGACTGCTTTGATTTACTTTGCGTCTCTTCTGTCCCCATTTGCTCCTCTGTTCTGTACATATTGTGCACACACCATCTCGGTCTTTGTTTCTCAAGTTACGTTTAATTATTGATGTGTGGTTGTGTGGGTGTCCTATCATATGCTCAATGAGACCATTAATTTTAGCTCTCCTGCAAAGACGAGCTCAGCGCGGCAAGTGCAGACGTCTGCTCCATGTATCCTGAGATAACCTACAACTGAAGTAATTAGGGTGAGGGAATTAAATATAGGATGTCATTGTATTCACCACAGACAGAAACAAATTCTTCCTATAAATCCTCTAATGTATTGTCCAGAGCGTTGTCAAGGCTTGGTTGGCAACTTCTTCACAGTTACTTTATAATTTCTAGGTCATATCTTAAACACCCTTGGGCTATGTCCAGATTGTCAATTTCTAGAGTGGTTTGAACAGGTTGTCCTCTTTAATGGTTATTAAGGTTATTCTTTGTATAATGAAAACTTAGACTATTTCCACTATGATTTCTGTACTAGTTTTTCACAGTTTTCCAAATCTTTTCTTGCAGTCTTTAAATAGGATTTTTCATTGTTTACTTGGATAAAAATCTGTCTCAGTTGTGATGATCGGACAGGAGCATAGCTTGTTACGAGACAGTGGATAGCAGTGTACACACTCCCAGATATATAGTGCATCATGGGGCATATAAATTACATAGAATGTATCACAAAATATCACAGTCACATACAATATATGTCCTATATATTCCATAAAACAGTGAGTACCTATTGAAGCCCAATAGTGAAAAAAGGGTCTTGATCACAATCAGCATATAGTGAAAAAATCCATAGAATATTATAAAACACACAGGTGTACATAGTAAATAATGAATACACATTAGTAGCAGTGATCTGGAGGAAATTACCATAAACACCGACTTGCTAAAGCACCATTACAGCGTCTAAAGTGTGTAACTGCGCCTACTACTGGTGGTATGTAGAATGTGCAGCTTGGAACCTAAACTAAGATGCATTATTTTACAAACGCTGGCAACTGAAGCTGTCTTCATGGTTAAAGGAAAAGTATACATAGCTATACATTATATACGGCTCCAGATCGAAACTGAAGTACACAACGGAACATACGTGAACAGCTAAAACGGCCATCATAGTTGGGGGGGAGGTTGGTAACTGCAGTTCAAACGCATCACCTATTGTACATGTGTAGCATACTCAAAAATGGCCATCATTAATATGGGAAACAAGGAGGGCAACAGCATATATTGGTAAACCACATCAATCTGTATACGTGACAAGTACTTGGAAGAATATTTGGCAATATTTAAATTGCTATATCTATGAATATCCCCTACAGTATCCCCTGTCAAGGAATTTGGCAAAAAGAGGGGGTAACCAACCTCCCCAAATTGCCCACTCCACCACCAACAAGGGGGAATCCATAACTTATAGTTCCATCTCCATAGTACATATGTCAGAAATAGTGGCTGGATCAAAATAAATCATAATATGAGAATGGGATATGTGTGGTCATTCCTTATAAGGACAACGCACCTTATACCCAAGGGATGCTACAAAGACCATTAATTGTCCACCCCAATCTTCTTATAGGTAGACTATATACAAAAAAAACAAAAACAAAACATAATGAAAATTGTTGGCACATCTTAATACCCAATACAAATAAATATATAACAACAGTATTATCGCAGGCTATCCAGTGTGGAAACTCTTATGGGTCCTTCTAATCCAGATAGAGTAATATGACAAGTGTGATGTAGTGAAAAAAGAAGGAAAAAATATATTAATAATCATATAATCAAAAAAATCCACATAAACATATACCGAGAGGTCCAGATAGGAAATTGAGAAAAATCAAAAGGCAAGTGGATGCTGAAAATACCCTTGTCATTTTGAAGTCAACATTATGGCCATGAGGTTTCAAAGTATTTTGTTTGAATATCCATCGGAGTTCTTTCGGTTTCAGAACTCTCTCTCAGTCACCCCCTCTCCTAAGTATGGGGACATGATCAATAATCTGTTATAAGGCAGAGATCCAATAGGCTAAATTCAGAAGGCAGAAAATAAGGAGGCAGACATCCACCTCAGATTCCTCATTTTCTGCCCCACCTCCTCGATTTTGAGGCAGAATCTGGGCCCTAATGGCACCATTAGAAGATACACATTAGGTTAATGTCATCGAAACCTGTCAACTCCAGTGGGACTGCTCAACCATCCAGTGTATATAGGGGTTTTCCAACTTTTCCCTTTTGGCAGGTGTCAGGGGAAAGAAGGACAGGGCTGTTGTATTGTAAACTATCAATAGTTTACACCTCTCTCCATAATCAGAACACATGCACCCTCAGCTGAGCTGTCTGTGCATGTATAAAGGGGGAAAGGGGTTGAGAAGAATACTAGTACTAATACTAGTTTGGCTAATTTTTTGCAGGCTCTGTCTTTATAATTTTTGAATTATTGTAACTGAATGAGGGGCTTTTGCCCACTGACACTGCCCTTATTCACAAATGGTCAATTTGACCCTAGGGTCTGTTCAGCATTCCAGTGGACACTGGTTAAACACATACTGTGCTGTATTAATTGCATTGTTATGTCAAGTGCCATACAGTATGTAAGTAGTTTGTATGCTTTACTGTCATTATCCCTTTAATGGGGCTGTTCCACTGGGGATGAGCGGAGCACATAAGCCTTAGTTCAGCACAGTCAACGGTTGGCTGGGGGATGGGGAGGAGACTCAGGGAGTCTTCATCCAGCTTCCAAGTAGGCCAGTTCACTGTTCAAAACAGGACATCTACTTATTAAGCAGAGTTCACTGAGAGAATTTAACAAGCCATAAGACATATACAAAACATAACCTTTAATTAAACACCGCCATATTATTGCTTCCTAGCTATGTATAGCTGAGGGTGTGTGTTTTGTTTGTCAGACCCCTGATGATATGTATTCCTATAGAAACACGCAGAATCCTTTTTTTATCTAGGTGTAGCATCTATCTGTCTGGTCTGCTCTCCTGGAGGCTGAGCCCATTGGTGTGGCATTAGACCAGTAGCCTTGGGCTGTATCCCTCTGCAGTTTTTGAGCCGGCCAGCTATATGCTTCATCTGGGATGGAGGTGCAGCACTGCTCCCTATTGTGAATCTGGATAGGGAGGCTTTGTTTTCTTCCCCCTAACTAGTGATGGAGTAAGCCTTATAGCATAGGCTACTCATGGTTTAACCATTTATAATTATATATTGCAGGATATCAGGTATAGGGTTGATGTCCTTTTCTTTTTATCATTTGGTTTAATTAAAGGTTACATTTTAGATATCTTTTTGACTTCTTAAATTCTTTTGGTTTCCAAGCAGGGCAGACGTTTACCCTAGCTCTGTTGAGCAGGATTAGTCAGAGAACGAGCCTTAGCCCAGTTATCATCTGCTGCAGCCCTGACAGGGAAGAAACACTGCTGTCAGCTTCAAGACAGGAGTGTGGAGAGAAAGTGCCAGTTTTGGGAAAGGTTGTCCAAGGCCTTTGAGATAAGACCCTGCTTACCACAGGACAGATGAGGATGTCCTCGGAATAATTCATACAGCTAGAGAGAGTGAAGTTGTTAGCTACTTGGCACTATATATAGTTGCTCTGGGCATCCATTGCTGGAAACTGTCAGATGGCTAACCCCCCACTTGCTGTGAAACTAAGCAATAAGATCTGCACCTACCTGCTATACTGGAAGCTGTGTGTTGGTTGCACTTCCTTCAGGAAAATTTAAACCTGTTTTCACCTACAACCTGGGTCTTTTGAGTCCATTCCTGCATTCACGATCAAGGGCCCTTCCAAATAACACCTGACTAAGGGGTCGTTCACACTACCGCTGGTGACTGTCAGTAGTGTCCGTTGCTATTGTCCATTACAAGATTTTAGCAACAGACACTAGCAGAACCGTCACAAATCTGTTAAAATTTCCATCCATTTTAATGGAATTTTATCTTGTGACCGTTAGTGTCTGTTTTACACCAAATCCGTGACATGTCCGTTATTTTTAGCGGACAAAAAATCCGGCATACAGGACTTTTGTGTCCGTGAAAAAAAACTGTTACATGACGGACGTCAGGCTTCCGTTATTTTTTAACATTAAAGTCTGTGGGTAATGGACAGTACTGAAACTGCGGCGGTTTTGGAAATCGACGCATGTCCGCAGCGCAGTTTTTACCACAAAGTGGACATGGGATTCGCTAGAATCCCATCCACTTTGCTCTGACTGTAAAATGTCACGATTTTTTCCGCACCATTTAAGCCACGTGGGGCCCCGGCCTAAAGGTGCCCTTTTGGTGAGTTTATTCTACACTCGATTATTTATTACTTTTTTAAAATGGCAGGCCCCAAATTTATTTCTGCCTCCCAAGTGTTGTTCTCAGGGTCATGGAATCCTTTACATTTCAGAAGATATTCTAGCTTTTACAGCTGGCAGGCCAGGAACACTGATAGTGTACCCCAATTTTTTCTTTAAATTATTTAAATTGTCAATTCGCCAACATGATGTTCATGTGGCATTCGCTCCCATACAGGAGGATAAACCAGTTAACCCAAGTGTTATTCTTGCTGTCATAGAATCCATTCCATTTAAGAGTATATTCTTGCTTTTTCAGCTGGCATGCCAGGAATGCTGATGGTGTGTCACAAATGTTTCTTCAAATCTTGTAATTGTCACTCATTGGTGCTGCTTTTGCTCCCATAAAGGATATGTTTGAGTGGAATTCAGCTCCCCTTAAGGGATAACTTTTGGTGGCTTATTTTGGAAAGCCAATTCTTCATCACTTTTCAACCAGAAACACAACCACACATTTGTCTCTCAAATAACAAGCCTATAGTACTTATAAGTCATAAAAACGGGCTAATTTTTTCTACAAAACCATTGCTTATAATCGCCATGTGTGTCTAAAAACCACGGGCACGCACCTTTCCCTGGGTAATTTTTTGATTTTTAAACGTTAAAATGCATAAAAGCGAGTGTCAGCGCAGTTTACAGCTAAACACGGAGTTTGTATCCACTGCTTGCCATCCGTTTCTCTATAAACATACATATCACTTACACTTTGACATAACTTTGTGTTAGGACCGGAGTCGGCACCTCTGCAGTAGTGCTGTGAGGTGCCGCTCCAGTCCTCACACACTCCAGCACCCTCGCTTTTCTAGGGGTTAACTTTCCAGAACTCACCTGTCTATTTAGCCTCCCTTCCGGCGCTCTGCTCCCATTTGCCTTCCTTACCTCCAGCTCCTCATTCCTAACCTTCGATCCTATCCTGCTGCCTCTGTGTTTATTGCTTCCTCCAGTTGTGACCACGGCTTGCCTTCCAGACCATCTCTCCTTGAACTCTGATTCTGTACTTCGTGACCTCCTGAAATCGACCCGGCTTGTTTTGACTCTTCTTACGTCTCTTCCTCTGGTACTATGAGATACTCCTGCTGCTGACACGGACTAATCCACAATTTTACTGCGCTGCTGCCACCTTCTGGAGAAAACCTTTTACTGCATCTTCTCCAGCTTTCAGTATTCATCTGCCTCCAAACTTGCTCAGGTGAGTGGTTTTTGGATTCCGGGGCCCTTCTGTAACTTGTGGTGCGCTGTGCGCTCTGCGCCCTTAGGACTGCTGTGGTTCTGGCCGAAGGTAGCGACCAAGTCCAACTCCACCATCAGGAGCTCTGGCGAAGACCTCTGGAAGCTAGTTCTGCTTCAGTTCAGGGGCGCTGGATGCTCGGCGCTGTTTTACCTTAGTGTATAGGGGCAGGTCTGGATTTCCTAAGACTAACTCTGTCCGGCACTGCATTTGGTTCCTAACACTTTGGCTGTGTTTACCTTAGAGAGCTAGAAATTAGAGTGTTACACATTATGTTTTAAGCCAATTTAAGGTGTGGTTCTTCCTGAATTTGTTAGACTCGAATTTAATCTGGGAACCAAGTTACCTGTACTGAAATGAAACATCTTGAGAGGTTTGTCCATCTCTAATAAAAACATATAAGGCAGGGCCCCACGTGGTGTAAACGCTGTGGTTTGCCCGCGGCGGAAACACCGTGGAAAAAAACGCGGCATTTTACAATCACTGTATAGTGGATGGGATTCTAGTGAATGACATCCCCACAGTGCAGCTACAGTGGGTATGGAAAGTATTCAGACTCCTTTAAATTTTTCACTCTTTGTTTCATTGCAGCCATTTGCTAAAAGCAAAAAAGTTCATTTTATTCCTCATTAATGTACACTCAGCACCACATCTTGACAGAAAAACACCAGAAATGTAGATATTTTTGCAAATTTATTAAAAAAGAAAAACTGAAATATCACATGGTCATAAGTATTCAGACCCTTTGCTCAGTATTGAGTAGAAGCCCCTTCCTTTTGAGCTAGTACAGCCATGAGTCTTCTTGGGAATGATGCAACAACTTTTTCACATCTGGATTTGGGGATCCTCTGCCATTTTTCCTTGCAGATCCTCTCCAGTTCCGTCAGGTTGGATGGTGAACGTTGGTGGACAGCCATTTTCAGGTCTCTCCAGAGATGCTCTATTGGGTTGAGGTCAGGGCTCTGGCTGGGCCAGTCAAGAATGGTCACAGAGTTGTTCCGAAGCCACTCCTTTGTCATTTTAGCTGTGCGCTTAGGGTGATTGTCTTGTTGGAAGGGGAACCTTCGGCCCAGTCTAAGGTCCAGAGCACTCTGGAAGAGGTTTTCTTCTAGGATATCTCTGTACTTGGCCGCATTCATCTTTCCTTCAATTGCAACCAGTCGTCCTGTCCCTGCAGCTGACAAACACCCCCATAGCATGATGCTGCCACCACCATGTTTCACTGTTGGGATTGTATTGGGCATGTGTTGAGCAGTGCCTGGTTTTTTCCACACATACCGCTTAGAATTAACGCCAAAAAGTTCAATCTTCATCTCATCAGACCAGAGAATCTTATTTCTCATAGTCTGGGAGTCCTTCATGTGTTTTTTGGTAAACTCTATGCAGGCTTTCATATGTCTTGCACTGAGGAGAGGCTTCCTTCGGGCCATTCTGCCATAAAGCCCCGACTGGTGGAGGGCTGCAGTGATAGCTGACTTTGTGGAACTTTCTCCCATCTTCCTACTGCATCTCTGGAGCTCAGCCACAGTGATCTTTGGGTTCTTCTTTACCTCTCTCTCCAAGGCTCTTCTCCCACGATTGCTCAGTTTGGCTGGACAGCCAGGTCTAGGAAGAGTTCTGGTCGTCCCAAACTTCTCCATTTAAGGATTATGGAGGCCACTGTGCTCTTAAGAACCTTGAGTGCTGCAGAAATTCTTTTGTAACTTTGGCCAGATCTGTGCCTTGCCACAATTCTGTCTCTGAGCTCCTTGGGCAGTTCCTTTGACCTCATGATTTTCATTTGCTCTGACATGCACTGTGAGCTGTGAGGTCTTATATAGACAGGTGTGTGCCTTTCCTAATCAAGTCCAATCAGTTTAATTAAACACAGCTGGACTCCAATGAAGGAGTAGAACCATCTCAAGGAGGATCATAAGGAAATGGACAGCATGTGAGTTAAATATGAGTGTCACAGCAAAGAGTCTGAATACTTATGACCATGTGATATTTCAGTTTTTCTTTTTTTAATAAATTTGCAAAAATATCTACATTTCTGTTTTTTTTTCTGTCAAGATGGGGTGCTGAGTGTACATTAATGAGAAATAAGATGAACTTTTTTGCTTTTAGCAAATGGCTGCAATGAAACAAAGAGTGAAAAATTTAAAGGGGTCTGAATACTTTCTGTACCCACTGTAAATACGCTGCGATTTCCAAAACCGTATTGGCATGTCAATTATACCTACGGAAACGCCAGTGGTTTTCATATAGGTATAATGGAAGCAGAAAGCAGAAGAAACCCCTACGGGAAAAACCGCGATGCGTTGCCACCACGGCGGGATGCTACATGGGGCCTTAGCCTAAAACAAGGTTTACCTGAATAAATGTCAAATAAAAAATAGATCATTCATTGTCATCTGCATTTTTTTTTGCTTATGACATGGATATCTCATCTGTGACTTTCCTACCGATTGAGATCTGACAAGAACTCATGAAATTTTACTGTATTTGGGATTCAACTATTTCAGGATTTCAGATCTACAGGGAATAAAAACTTCAAATCTGCTTGGCATTTATTGAAAAGTAAACCATTTGGTCTCCTTTATATTTGCATTATAATACATTATATTTCTTCTCTTGGTTATGATAGTCTCTAACAAGCTATTGTTTCTAGAAGTAGAAGTAATACCCGACAGCTTAATTCTTCAAGGCTTTTTTTTCTTGATTTTTGCTCTTGTTTATTTTGTATAGAAGATAGGCTCCTTGGAGGCACTTTGCTCATAAAGAAGTTTGCTATAATTTTACTTTGCATATCTGAACCTCGGCAGCAATCGAATAGTCTTTGAGCCAGGGAATTCTGCCTGTGGGTGTAATTTGCATAAGCCCTCAGGGTGTAATGAATTATATTGAATTATTGCATATGAGTATGCTGTTTATATTTTTTATTATCTCTGAAAATTAATGAGCTGAGATTATTAAGTGTTTAGATACAATGTGAAATGAAGCATTTACTTAATTCCATATTGTAAGTCAATGAGCTTCAGATCTTTCATACAATGCTGTTATATGTCATATAAATGACAATAGAAAGAAAGGGTATTAACTGTGAATATTCTGTAAGTGAACAATTTTGTAAACCAAAATAAATCAAAAACTACATAACTACATGTATGAATTCAGTTTATTTCAGACGTAGAAATGGTTGCATGTTTTAGGGACTTTCTCTATTAAGTATGTGGTCACACAGGGCAGATCATAGTCACAAGTCTGACATCTGAAATTTGTAAAGGGGTTCTCTGTCTGTCCAGCCTTGTTGAAATAAATAATTACCTGCTTTTGGCTAGGGCCCCACGGAAAAAAAGGAGACGTTTTACAGTCACTGTGTAGTGGATGGGATTCTAGCAAATCCCATCCCTATACAGTGGTATAATATGCACAGCGGGCACACTGCGATTTCCAAAACCGTTGCGGTTTTGGAAATCACACAATGTCAATTATACCTAGGGAAACACCGGCGGTTTCCCTATAGATATAATTGAAGCAGAAAGTCTGCAGAGGAAACCTCTGCGAACTTTGTATGAAAGGCGCTGTGGGAAAAACCACAATGCGTTGTCGATCAAATGTGCCTGAATTGCCAACCTTGGGACAGATGCCGGAGGTTGCTGACTCGTAGATATTTCTGTGTGCCATAACTTGCATGTTGTTGGAACAGTAATGTAAATCTCTTATAACCTTTGAGGAGGAGTTTATGTGTCTTATGATACAGGAGGTTTGGCCACTGTTTGTAGCACCCCAACTTTGGCTTAGCAATTGGTGAGGGTGCAAAGTTGTACATTTCCGCTAATAACTTTGTTTGGCAATTCACGAGGATATGTAAAAAATGATATTAGGTGAATTTCGCCTTTAAAGACATTGGCCTTGGTATACAAATGTTCTCTATTCATGCACAGAACAATCTGTTTAGTAATATGTCTATGAGCAAAGACCCCAAGCTAGTTCTCTTTTTCATTATTAATAACCTTGGTGTACACATGGTGAGAAAATCTTTGCTGATGAAACTAAATTATGTAAGGGATTCAGAATCAGAATAGAACTTTAAAGATGACCTTGAATAAACCAAAATTATGATTGTAAAGTACCATCTACTCCACAGCAGAATAAAGCACAGCATTTGTATGTCCAAGGTTGTCAATATTACAGTGAAGGCTTACAATGACAGCACAGATAAAGAGTAGTGACAGGCTATTTGTTGCCATGTCTGCCACAGACAATATCTAAGACCTGCAATCTATTACACAGATTTGGGTCTTATATGTAGTCAGAAGCAATAAATAATGTTACTCCAAGTCATTATCAGAATAGTAGGAATTGTTTCGTAAGATCTCTTCCCTAGGCCACAATCGGTATGGTACTGGCTAGACTGGGGTACGGAGTCTAAGGAATCTATATCTTCTGCTTCTTTATCCTGCAGGAATTTATAGAATTTTCCAATCGGGGTCATGGCCACCTATTGGTGTCATGCAGCAGTTTTGTAGTCAGGTATGGTACCAGTGGGCGTCACCAGGGGAGGGTCAGGATGTGACAGGCCAAAGAACAATAGGTATAGAATAATAGCTACCAGGCAAGCAAAGACAAGACAGGAGCAATATCCAGAAACATGGCAAAGGTCAAAGTCGATCAGCAGTCAGGATCAGTAGCAGGCTCATCCAGCAGGACCATGGCAGAAGGCAGTAAGCATTGGTGGAGTGCAGGAAGCATGCAGTTGCCAAGCAGCAGTCACTTGAACTTGCTATAGGAACCAGGTGAGTTGTGTAAGGGTATGTTCACACTACCATCATTGCTGTCGTCTGCATCACAAAAAAGTAAAACATGATGGAAGAAAACTTCTGTCATATTTTTTATGTACATGCAGAGAACTAGAAATACATTCCTGTGTTCTTAACAACCAAGGGAGTATAGAAATCAAAGAAAGGGTTTTGAAGAAGAAGCAAACCCCAGGGTGGAAAAACTCAGAACCCTAACCATGGGCCCATTTTGGTCCAGAATGCTTAAGATTATTATGTGTCATTTTTTATTTCCAAAATATAGCTCTTTGTCTTCCGGCAATTTCACCTTATACAGGATGATTCCAGAAAGTGTGTGTGTGCCAAACTTGATGTCATATGGGACTTCATCCATGGTGAGTCTATAAACCTGAGTGATTATATCACCATGATGCCTGCAATCTTTCACTACTCTTCCTGATATCATGCCCTGGTATTGCTACAATTCTTATGCTACCTATTAGATGCATTGAGATGTCTAGCTTTCACATGTGCAGACCAAGACGGAGAAGTCAGGTGCACACTGTCAGGTGTGTATCATAGTGTCATAGGAAAAGGCGCAGATGGCACATGGATGATATATGTGAGCCATCATGGACCCATTCATTTCCTGCAGTGAGTCTGGGCCACAAAACAGACAGGAATAGGACCTGTCCTGGGTTTTGCTCTGGGCTCATGAGCCATGACAAATGTGGCACTCCCAATGAAATAAATGGAGCAGTGTGTACATCATCCCAACCACCACTCCATTCAGAACACAATACAAAACTTGTTAAGGCTGAGGACCCACATTGCGGAAACGACTTTGGCTCAAAAAAATGCAGCAAAATCCACAACAAAAACAGCTGCATTTCCGCAACATGGGGCCTCAGCCTAAGATGGGAATAGCCTGCTAACCCAATTATTCAGTGTTACACCTCCATGGTTCTGTACTCACAGACATTGAAACTCCTGGCCCACAATTCGCAACACCTTCACTAGTCATTTGTAATACGTAGCATGGTATGAACTTTATTCGCCTTATAGAAGTTCTGGTTATTACATGGTTTGATTCGTTCCCTCTTTTTAGATCGATGCTTTTCAACATTTATGTGACCGATCACTATATCCTTGTCAGATAAAACGGAATCTTAATCCTGGTTATTTAGAACAGGTGTTAATAATAGCACACTGCCCAATTTTATTCCCCGGGGACGCAAACAGCTATGCAACTAAATTGGATTTTGTGATTAGATTAATGATCTCTGCATTATTTGTCCTAGATTTTTTTTTAATTTCCCCACGGACACATCTTGGACCAAGCTATGGCAAATTATCATTTCATGTCCAATAAATTTTGTCTGTCTCTTATTGTTATATTAGAGTTAGATTAGTACGTAAGTATATTGCAATTTTCCTGCAGGCTAGGGTTTCCAAAAATTGCAAGTAACTTAAAATCCACATTTTCTAGACCAAATACCAGTTATTTGCCAACAGATCGGCAATATAACCACATAGTGATGCAAAAACCAAACTACAGCTTCTTGTACCTTTTGTATCAGAAAGTTTAACCCCTTAAGGACACAGCCTAAAAGTACCTTAAGGACCAGGCCTCATTTTTCAAAATTGACGTGTCATTTTATATGGCAATAACTTGAGAGGCTTTAACTTACACAAGCAATTTTGAGATTATTTTTTTTCGTGACACATTGTACTTCATGTTACTGGTAAACACTGATCAATATTTTTGTATTTACTTATAAAAAAATTGAAAATTTGATGGATATTTTCAAAAAATTCTCAATTTTCAAACTGTGAAATGCTCTGCTTTTCAGATAGTCTTATCACCCATATACAATAATAACTATTATCTGCCATATCTCTGCTTTATATTGGCATCATCTTTTAATCGTCCTTTAATATATTTTGAACATTAGAAGGCTTACAAGTGTAACAGCGATTTTCAGATTTACAAGAAAATGTCCCAAACTAATTTTTTAGGGACCACTTCAGCTGTGAAGTGGAATATAAAGGCCTATATATTAGAAACCCCGCCATAAATCACCCCATTTTGAAAACTGCATCCCTCAAATAATACAAAACAGCATTTGGGAAGTTTGTTAACCCTTTAAACATTTCACGGGACCGCCCCAGGGATATGGGTAAACATACATTTTTGATTAATTATGTTATTTAGAAAGTAGGAGGGTGTTTAGATTAGTGTAGGGATTTCAGTTTATCCCGGACAACCCCTTTAATGTCTGGAAAATAAATTAATGCAACACGTTGGGGTAACAAATTTATACTGTACCCCTTGATAAATTGCTTGAGGGGTGTAGTTTACAAAATGGGGTCACATGTCAGAGGATTCCTCTTCACTGGCATTTCATCAGCTCTGCAGTGACCCCATTTTGAAAACTGAACTCCTCAGAGAATTTATCAAGGGGTGTAGTGGGCATTAGTATCCCAGATGTGAATGCTCAGCGGATGGGGAAAAGTGAATATGTAAGTATGGAGAAGTACGGAGTACATTGGGTACACTAAATTCCCTACTGTTTTGCCAGTAAATCCTATGATTGGGGGGGGGAGGGTCAGTCTGTGGGTCACTTCTGGTGTCTCTAAATCTGGGGTGTCCCCTGATATACACTTGCACAGCTTATACATTCCCTTCCTGCCGCAGCCAGTTTTCCCTAAAGATGTGGAGATTTTTAGGCTTTTTGTTGTCACATTCAAATTGTACAAGCTTTTTTTTTTCTGGTGATGTAGCCATATGAGGGCTGTTTTTTGCGTGATGAAATGCATTTTGTAATGACACCATTTTGGGGTGCCTATAGCTTTTTGACTACATTTTATTAACTTTTTCTTGGTGGATTAAAAAAAAAACAAAAAAGCCCATCAATTCTGGCATTGCTTTTTTTACCTTTTAATTTTTTTGTTGTGCAGTATATAGCATAAGTTACATGTTACCTTTATTCTATGGGTCGGTATGAGTGGGGTGACACCTAATACATATTGTTTTTTTATGAGTTGCTAATTTTGCAGAACAAAAACCTGTTTGGAGTTTTTGCATTGCCATCTTCTGAAGGGCGTAACATTTTTATTTTTCAGTTGACAGAGGGCTTATTTTGTGCGGGGTGAGATTTGCTTTATATTGGTACTGTTTTTGGGTACATAATGACTTTTTGATCACTTTTTATACCATATTTTGTGAGGTGAGTTAGTGAAAAACCAGAAGATTAGTGAGAATATTCCACAAAGAATATTTATCCTATGTCCATATGATAGAGGATAATTTGCTGAGACCCCCCCCCCACATCATTCCCCCATTGAGACCCACACCAATCCTGAGAACAGGGTTATTTTACCCCTGTTGTGCATTCAGCCAGCCTGCAGCCAGGCTGAATGTTAGCATGTCACTTGTTCAATGAAACGCATTTGCACTCCCATTCACTTCAATGGGAGTACTGGAAATAGCCGAAATACAGCATTTGGTTATCTCCAGTGAAGTGAATAGGAGCATGGATGTGTCCGATCCAGCACACTTCAGCGTGTGGGCTGTCTGCATGCACAACGGGGCAAAGCAACTCTGTCCTAAGGATCATGGGGGTCTTAGCAGTCAGACCCGAACCAATGGATTGAGGATAAATATTCTTCATGGCGTAAAGGATAATTAAATAAAGGATATCTGACAGTCTAATGCAAAGTGTTAGTCAGTAGCATCATGATGTAAAAACTAAATTCAGGATTTTTCCTATTTGGTGCATTCTGCCAAAATGCAGTATTACTCATTATGGAGTAAGTAGGCTGAGAGCCTATTATCAGGAATACACTACCTAATAAAGGAAAGTTCTCCCTGTGACTGGATCTGTCACACATAGTCTGAATATCATATGGAGAGGGCTGTCAAGAACATTTTTATTATTAAAATTGTTCCTTTGCAGTCTGCTTATAGCACATTGATGCACAGCAAACTCCGCAGCCTGAGGCTCTTACTAAATTCTTTCTCATTATTCGACCACCCAGGATCACTTGTAGTGAGTCACTCAAACTACAAACTACTAAAAATCACTTCACTGGAGGAAGCCACAGTTTGCTTTTAAGGAAACTACTTGGTTGAGGTATTAGATTGTACTATCTATGTATCAAATACAATATACCCTATTACTAATGGGCAAATCGCATTATAAGGGGGTGTCCAGCCAGGAAAGATTATTTAGAAAACAGCTTAGAATTGCATAAAAAGCCATAATCCCTGTAATGCTGGTGGCCATCTCTCCTCACTCCACCAGTCACTGTCTGGGACCCAGCCTAGTGCAAGTAGTGTCTCCAGGTCATGCACCCTCCATGCTTCTTAAAGACTCACCCCTTGTTATAATAGGCACTCTCCCCCATTATTAGGCACCCTCCTACATAAGGCATCTAGTGTTCTCTCCATATAATTCATGTTTGACCCGACTCTGGACCTGTTCCGCCTGCCCTGATCTTTGTCTCAATTACTCTTTTGCTTGAATTTTGCCCACCTTGACCTTGGCATATTCCTTGACCATGTCTCTTCCTGTCCTTTTGATGCCATGTGTAAGTGTCTCTCAACCTGCCTTGGTCAGCTGTTACTGAACAAAGACAACTCCAAGAGGTAGTGACTTTGTGCTATCCCTACAGTAAAGTCCAGATACTGTACAGGTGATACCAGGGGACCACTTAGACTGGGTTCACATCTGCATTGGTGTCTCCACCCCTAATAAGTTTTTGTGATTGTTGAAAGGTTATAAATACTGATTAGAATGAGTCGTTTAAAAAAAAAACAACAAAAAAACAAACAAACATTGATTTCAATGGGTTTTCAAAACCATCCGCAGGTGTGATTGGAGCATTTCGGCCGTGTATCCGCTCTTTTAGATCGAGACAAAAGACAGACTTGCAGCATATTTACTTCATCCAAGAAATACAGTAAGTATACACGATGGAGAGTAACGGATCCATTTTTTTTTAACATTGAGGTGACAATCCATTTGTGTTCATTTTGCAATATGTTTTCCCTCTTCATTCTCCTCTGTGCATGATCAGAATGAAGACAAAGGGAAAAAAATGGATATGCAAAAAGCGGACACAAACAGATACTTTTTTGATGGATACCTGTTGACGGATTATGGCACAAGTGGTGTAACCATTGTGTCCATTTTTTTCAACGAATCCATTGTTTTTTTTACATGGATTTGCAGAGGGTGAACACCCAGCACATATGTGAACATAGCTGTAGACAATGCCCTTAGGAGTAGGCATAAATCAAATCCATTCAGTGACTCAGTGGTTCCATATCCGCAACATTACAGTCACCTTACCAATCCACATCGCTCTGAGTTCCAATACCTTCCACATCCTTATCTGACCTCTTCTTCCTGCTTCTTCTTGACACAGATATGCTTAAAGGGGTATTCCTATCTCAAGGAAACTATCTATATGGCTAGCTTATGTAAATTCAAGATTTTTCCTAAATACATTGCTTTAGCCTAAGCTTTATTAAAAATAATATTTTCTGGCTTGGCAATCCATTTAGTCCTTCATGGTTAGGTTTTGTGCTCTAACTTATTACTATTTCTTATTTTTCAGTGGACATATCACTACTACCACTAAAGATAAGCCTAATCTGTATAGAAATAGTCATACCCATCTACAGAATATAGCATCAACAATGCCTCCAACAAAGCCTCAAATTTGGCATGCAGGTACATACTGTGTATCTTGGGGAAAACATATTGTTTTACGTGGCCTTGGAGGGTTGTAGCAATTTATTTGAGCTCTTGTTCTCAGTTTCTCTTCAGCATTCCCATAGAGATACTGTAAATGGAAAGGCATTTACTTGTGATGTACATTGTGACCAAAGCAGCATATTGTGCAAGTAGTTGATGTTCATATGTTTTATTGTGATTTTTATTCATGTCAATGATGCTTGTATGCCAAATTTTTAATAAAAAGAGATTATACATAAATGGTGAAGTAGTGTTCCTGCTTGACAATTGCTCCATTCTCGTGAGTGCCAGGGATTCCAGTGATCCTGTGTATGGGTGTTAAAGAGGTTGTTCAGGCAATTCATTTTTTTTTTTTTTTTTTTATAGGCTGGGGGAGGTGAAAAAAAAAAAAAAAATCATACTCACCTGTCCTTGGTGGTCCGGGTGTCCTAACAGTGCCGCCCGGTCCTTCTGCTCTGGCGTTTTCTAAAAGTGAAACCGCTCAGGAAGAGCCCCGTGATGTCAGAGGTAGTGACATCGCCTGTCCTTCGCTGAGGCCGCTGATTGGCCTCAGCGGTCATGTGTGGCTGGGACTTCCGCCACACGTCAACACTGGACTGAGAAGATCGAACCATGCTGGGAGGTACCGGAGCACTGTGGAAAGGTGAGTATGAATTTTTTTTTATTTTTTTCACTGCCCTGGGCTCATTTAAAAATTAAACGGGTTTTCCATTTTTGCCTGGACAACCCCTTTAAGCATAAAATCTGTTACATCCCCTTTAAGGGCAGAAAAATCTAGTATAGAATAACACTTTAATTTAGAGCAAGTTGGTTACACATGAAATAGCTGTATATCTTCTATGCATTCTACATACACATGCCCATTCATCTTGTCTAAAAGGCCATGTAAAATCCAATCCATCTGACCTTTGCTGTTATCAAATCTATCCCTAAGAAACAGAATGGTTGTCCCTATTCTCTTAAGATTCTCATTACTATATACTGTATATTATCAAAATTGGCATATACAGTCTAAAAATATCTGATGTGTATGGCCATCTCAATGGCCAAAACATATCCAACCATGTTTAGCACCCAATATACAAAAACTTAGTTCACAACACTTTAGGGTCATGTACAGTATAAAACCTAGTGCAGAGCTACAATAGTGCCTAGGGCAGTGCCATGACAAGCAGTCTGACAACTTTTGCAGTATTTTCTAATCTTCACTTGGAAAATGAGAGACTGGATGTCATTGGCATTGATCGTATATGTACTTGTTTATATACATAGCCACTATTCATCTGTAAAACCGGGTGGTCCAATTGTATAATGCATAAAAGACAAGAAATAAAATAATGTTGTTTCTTATTTTCTAGGCTGCATCTCAGCATAGAATCTCTGAGACGACGATGGTTTAGGAAAATATATAGTTATATCTCAAAACATAGAAAAATATGAGGCAAATGTCAGTATAGATGAAATTCTTCAGAGCCAAGATAAATGTGGGAGGCCATTCAGCCACATCTCTTGTCAGTTCCTGGAGCACCAGGATATAATTTTCATCAAAGAAAGAGGAAAATGAAAGAGTAGTCTGCACACCAACAGGTGATAAATGCCGGATCCCATTGAAATAGAAATTGAGTTTTGCCATTTCACTTCATTTTATAGATGGTAGAAACTCAGAACTTGGTGATTTAGAGGCATTCATCTAATGCCCTGAGAATTTCTTCTCAAGCAGATGTATTAAGCCCAATAAAAAATTAGGGGGGCTTATGATTTCAATAACATATTTTTGTGCCTGGAGATCTGAACAACCAGCACAACTTTCTAGTGGTTCATGGAGGTTAAGTAAGGTTGTATATTGCACATTGCTGTGTAAAGTAGCCCCTGACCTAACAGAGAATGTAATAGTTAAATCCTTCAATATAATACTTGGGAACGAGACACATTGGACATGCAGTGTAAGTCCCCAATTCCGCTTGAAAAGAGTGGAGAGAAAAGTCATGCAAGCAGGACTTTTTCAGGCGGAAACCCGGCGGACCCCATTATAGTCTGTGTGGTCTGCAGGTTTCCGCGGGTAACCAGTTTTTAAGCGGATTGGGTTTCCATTTTTTGAGTCCCCCTGCAAACCCAAAGAACGGAAACCCGAGCGCAGGTGTGAAACTAGTGTAATAAGGCAGGCAGCATGTTATAGGGTAGGAGGTGCAGACCAGATTCATGAACAGTTTTATGGGGGAAAAACTCAACAAAACTACTAATTTATTTATTTTAAAAATCTGCTCGTTTTGGGATTTGAGCCCAGTAGATAGTCTATAAAATATTGACAGCTACACTCATAGAAGGATGGCTGTCAATCATTGAGCAGATCCACCCACTGGACTCTACACCCAGAATAAGCACATTCATAAATGAATAAAGTACAAGTTAAACTGAATCTTAGTCCCAAAACTATATTATTCTGCTCAGCTCCTTTTGCTCTAAAACATGTTGCCCGAATTTTCATTATGATTAAGGAGTCTGTCAAAAGATGCCTACCAAACCACTAATACCGCTGGGTAGGTAACATTATAAGAAGTGTAAACATACCATTATTGCCATTGCTGGCATAGGGAACTTTATTTCAGTTTTTCACCACAATATATTAGTTGGCAAATGTCCACTGAGCAATGCCTAGTCAGGGAAATGTCCTTGCTTCTTCTCTTCAATCCCTTCCCTTCCATTCTGGGTCTTGCGTTCCCTTAAATCATGTGTTGAGACACTGATCCATTGCAGTCACTAGGCATGTGCCCCCTTTATTTCAATAGATTTTTATTGGTTTTTCAAAACAAAGAAACAGTAAAACATAATCAACAGTCTAGCAACAGATGTATGATGTAGAGAACAACCAAGGATGTGTACAGAAGGCATGTCGTTCATACTTCCAATTTCGTTCAAAGATACCAAAGCAACTAAGACTGTAAGGGGGGAAGCCGGGGGGAGGGGGAGTTACACATAACTGGGATAGGTAAGGTAAGACATAGGCCCATCGAGACAAACATTAGTACATAAAGAAATAACTAAGAAAGAGAGAGAAAATATATAGTACAGGACCAGCTGCGCCAGTCCAATCAGGAGAAACGAGGCGCTCATACTCAGGACACCAGAGGCGGATAAACTGTAATCCACTTCACCCAGTTAGACAGAAATTTATCCCGTCCACCATTCCTGCTAACATACATCTGTTCAAATTGGCAATTTGTGGTCACTATCGATATCAGTTCAGACAAAGATGGGCAAGTGTCGGTCTTCCACTTGCGGGCTATCAACAATCTCGCGGCTCCGAGGACCTGACATATAACAGTCCTATTACTGTATGGAATCAAGTGAATGCCAAGCAACAGTAAGGCTAACCCAGGGGAGGGAACAAGGTCAGAACAAAAAAGTCTATTAATCAGCGAAAAGACTGAGGACCAAAAGGGGCGTATATTCAGGCAATGCCAAAAAAAATATGAAACAGCGAGCCCACTTCGCTGCAACTTTTCCAGCAGTAAGGTGTGCAGTTAGGATAGAATTTGGCGAAGTGGGGGGGTAATACCTGCGCAAGAGAAGTTTGCTAAACTGTTCCCAGTGAGATGCACACACAGTGGAGCATTTCGCCCATTGAATCGCCCTGCGCCACTGATGTACATCAAACCGGCAACCAAGATCATCTTCCCACTGCAGGATTAACTTAGTCTTCTGGAAGGTACAATCCAGAGTCAAGGCCTTATAAAGCGTTTTAGTCTTGACAACAGATTGGGGAGAGGACAAAGCTAAAAGATCGACTGCCAGCTGTGGCAAGAGAATCTGCTGCTGTGAGGGATGCTTGTTCAGATAAGAGACCAATCTATTATATGTAAATTTTTCAGAAGCAGGAAGGCCAAATTTTTCCCCAAGCATTAGAAACTTTGCCAGGCCCTTGTCTATATATAACTCAGAAACGGACCGGACTCCACACCTGTTCCATACGTCCAGAGATATATGGGGTATTTTATGTGAGAGTACAGACAAAGGAGTATTGAGTATTAAAAGACACTCTAGGTATAGTGGAAGAGTGAAGAAATCAGGCGATACCTTTTAGAGGCTAACTGAGTATATTTATAAGTAAGCTTTCAGGAGTACTAGCTCCCTTCATCAGACATGGTGTTATACAAGAACTGAAAATTCACAGATTTTTATACACATGGTCTTCAAAGGATTTTAGAGTTCTTAAAAAAACCCAAAACAAAATGCAATCTAAGTAGAGAAGTTATTTACAACAGGTCAAAAAACAATCTGGAAAGTTGTGGTGCGTGACAGAGGGATCTGTTATCTGTTTGCTATCAGGTGGTGATTTGTGACCCTCACAGGTCATACATAGTGTGACATGAAGCTGTCATGAATATTAAGTCCAAATTGCAGAGTTTGAAATTTTTGCATAAATTTGTACTCCCATTCTTTCCTTTTCTCCTGCGTCTTAAAATGTCCCATGAAAACCACAACCCGCAAATTTTCAATAGAGTGGTTTTCTCCGGAGAAATGTGCGGCCACTGAGAGATCGGTTCTGCTGTTATTAATGTTGGATCTATGTGAGTTCATTCGTTGACTGAGTCTCTGCCCTGTTTCCCCCACATAGAGGCCTGTGGTGGGACATTGCACACACATTATGAGGTACACCACATTGGAAGACCTGCAGGAGAATGTCCCCCTAATTCTGTGCATCTGTTGTGACTGTGGGATAGGTACACTGTCAGCGGTGTGGATGTGCTTGCAGGTCATGCACCTTTTATGTAGGCAAGGTGAGGTGCCATTTTCAGTTGGGGCCTTCAGGGCACTCCGGACGATAACACGCCTCAGGTTTGGTGGTTGTCGAAAGGAAAGGAGAGGGGGGACTGGAAATATGTCCTTGAGTCTGTTGTCCCTATGTAGCACAGGTTGGAGATCCTTGGCAATCCTTCGTAGGATCTCCAGCTGTGGGTTGTAGGTGACAACTAGGGGCACCACTGACCTTCTTAACAAACTGAATGCCCTGGGCCCTCTACCTGAGGGTACCATTTTGGCCACCATGGATGTGGAATCCCTGTATACCAACATTCCCCACAAGGATGGAGTTGCAGCATGTCGGGTACACCTGGCAAAACAAAACCTCCCAACAGAACCAGTAACGCAGCTCATACAATTCATCCTTAGCCACAACCATTTTACCTTTGGAGAGGATCTATATCTACAGCGAATGGGAACTTCAATGGGGACCAGATGTGCACCCCAATATGCAAATCTCTTTATGGCAGAACTGGAAGGAGCATATTTATCAACATGCACCACCAAACCTATGATTTACCTTCGTTATATCGATGATATCCTTGTCATCTGGACTGCAGGTGAGTAGGCCCTACTTCAATTCCATAATGACTTCAATGACTTTCACCATACCATCAACCTTAAACTTAGCTATTCAGGGAGTGAAATTCACTTTCTGGATACCACAATATACATCAAAGACCACCGGCTACTCACATCAATATACCACAAACCCACTGACAGAACGGCCTACCTGAGAAACGACAGCTTCCACCCCAAGCACACAAGACAATCTATTATCTACAGCCAGGCTATACGATACAATCGTATCTGCTCCGACATAGCAGACCTGGACAAGCACCTCCTGGATCTGAGGATGAAATTTCTCAGATTGGGATACAAACCAAAAGTAACAGACAACCAATTAAACAAAGCGGCAGCCATTAACAGAGACAGTCTGCTCACATATAAAAAGACCCAGAAAGAAGCCCGAGTGCCCCTAGTTGTCACCTACAACCCACAGCTGGAGATCCTACGAAGGATTGCCAAGGATCTCCAATCTGTGCTACATAGGGACAACAGACTCAAGGACATATTTCCAGTCCCCCCTCTCCTTTCCTTTCGACAACCACCAAACCTGAGGCGTATTATCGTCCGGAGTGCCCTGAAGGCCCCAACTGAAAATGGCACCTCACCTTGCCTACATAAAAGGTGCATGACCTGCAAGCACATCCACACCGCTGACAGTGTACCTATCCCACAGTCACAACAGATGCACAGAATTAGGGGGACATTCTCCTGCAGGTCTTCCAATGTGGTGTACCTCATAATGTGTGTGCAATGTCCCACCACAGGCCTCTATGTGGGGAAAACAGGGCAGAGACTCAGTCAACGAATGAACTCACACAGATCCAACATTAATAACAGCAGAACCGATCTCCCAGTGGCCGCACATTTCTCCGGAGAAAACCACTCTATTGAGGATTTGCGGGTTGTGGTTTTAATGGGACATTTTAAGACGCAGGAGAAAAGGAAAGAATGGGAGTACAAATTTATGCAAAAATTTCAAACTCTGCAATTTGGACTTAATATTCATGCCATCTTCATGTCACACTATGTATGACCTGTGAGGGTCACCAATCACCACCTAATTGCAAACAGATAACAGATCCCTCTGTCATGCACCACAACTTTCCAGATTGTTTTTTGACCTGTTGTAAATAACTTCTCTACTTAGATTGCATTTTGTTTTGGGGTTTTTTAAGGACTCTAAAATCCTTTGAAGACCATGTGTATAAAAATCTGTGAATTTTCAGTTCTTGTATAACACCATGTCTGATGAAGGGAGCTAGTACTCCTGAAAGCTTACTTATAAATATACTCAGCCTCTAAAAGGTATCGCCTGATTTCTTCACTCTTCCACTACTTTCAATGGCTAACACGTTACAACATTATACTACTCTAGGTATAGAACTGTCATTAACAGCACATGTGCCCCCTTTAGAATATGCGACACAAGGGCAGAATTTCATTGGCTCAATGGATGAGGTATATATAGTTGATTTTCTCAGCTATGCTACCACTATGATCAAAAGCATCAGTGTCGGACTGGATTGCCTAGGTCCCACCATTAAAATTCATTCTGGGGTTCACCATTGAGCTACATACAAATATTACCTGAAACTCATTCACAAATTCCTAAAATGTCAACAATTTTTTTTGAGTAATAACCTGCTACCTAGCTCTTACTTTTGATTCTTTCTCTCCTGTTAGTAGCTGCTGCCTGGCTCGTTGCTTGAACTAGGGCCTTTTAGCGATACGAGCCAGGGATATGTGCCCACACTGCAGCAGTGAGATGATTGGTGATTGGGGCCCCTGTAGTGTGATTGAGAAGATGGGCCAAAGGAGGAAGGATACTGGTTGGCCTGACTATATACCTACAGTGGGGGAAAAAAGTATTTAGTCAGCCACCAATTGTGCAAGTTCTCCCACTTAAAAAGATGAGAGAGGCCTGTAATTGACATCATAGGTACATCTCAACTATGAGAGGCAAAATGAGAAAACATATCTAGAAAATCACATTGCCTGATTTTTTAAGAATTTATTTGGAAATGATGGTGGAAAATAAGTATTCGGTCATCTACAAACAAGCAAGATTTCTGGCTCTCACAGACCTGTAACTTCTTCTTTAAGATCACAAGTACGATGAGCAAAAATCCCAGATCCACACGAGGGGACCTAGTGAATGACCTGCAGAAAGCTGGGACTAACGTAACAAAGGCTACCGTCAGTAACACACTACGCCGCCAGGGACTCAGATCCTGCAGTGCCAGACGTGTCCCCCTGCTTAAGCCAGTACATATCCGGACCCGTCTGAAGTTTGCTAGAGAGCATTTGGATGCTCCAGAAGAGTATTGGGAGAATGTCATATGGTCAGATGAAACCAAAGTAGAACTGTTTGGTAGAAACACAACTCGTCGTGTTTGGAGGAGAGTGAATGCTAAGTTGCATCCAAAGAACACCATACCTACTGTGAAGCATGGGGGTGGCAACATCATGCTTTGGGGCTGTTTCTCTGCAAAGGGACCAGGACGACTGATCCGTGTATATGAAAGAATAAATGGGGCCATGTATCGTGAGATTTTGAGTGCAAACCTCCTTCCATCAGCAAGGGCATTGAAGATGAAACGTGGCTGGGTCTTTCAGAATGCCCCGCCAGGGCAACGAAGGAATGGCTTCGTAAGAAGCATTTCAAGGTCCTGGAGTGGCCTAGCCAGTCTCCAGATCTCAACCCCATAGAAAACCTTTGGAGGGAGTTGAAAGTCCGTGTTGCCCAGCGACAGCCCCAAAACATCACTGCTCTAGAGGAGATCTGCATGGAGGAATGGGCCAACATACCAGCAACGGTGTGTGCCAACCTTGTGAAGACTTACAGAAAACGTTTGACCTCTGTCATTGCCAACAAAGGATATATAACAAAGTATTAAGATGAACTTTTGTTATTGACCAAATACTTATTTTCCACCATAATTTGCAAATAAATTCTTTAAAAATCAGACAATGTGATTTTGTGGATTTGTTTTCTCATTTTGTCTCTCATAGTTGAGGTCTACCTATGATGACAATTACAGGCCGGCCTCATCTTTTTAAGTGGGAGAACTTGCACAATTGGTGGCTGACTAAATACTTTTTCTACCCTCTGTAGATGTCATGTCAGCCACCCAGTGTATCTACAGTATATAAAAATAAACAAAAATAAACTGGATAGTTTCTTAAATAATCTGCCCTGTATATTATACTGCCGCATAGACTTGTTGAGATGCTATACAATGGGTATCTGTATGAAATACAATAAGGGTACTGCTCCATGCCAGGGATGAGCTGGGTGCCCACCCTGCCATACTGGCTTACTGTGAGATCCACCTATTCACCTGTATGGCTGTTCAAGCCTGAAGATCCTAAATACTTATGTTTAATACTGTTCTTATATCACCTAACCATGTTAGTAATTTGGTTGGCGAAAATATTCCGACAAACTCCCTTTAACGCATTTGAGTATGTTATTGTATTATTGCAGTAAGAATATGACGCATTTCTAACCCTGTAATTTTTCTCATTTTTTTGTGCTCTCCAGTGCCAAACCAAACAAACACAGATGTATCGTATCTGAGATTCTTCTTGGGAAATGACATTTTAAAACAGATGAGCGCTGAATTTTGCCACTGAAGTCTGAGTCACTGATAAGTGCGGCCAGTGAATCCAAATAAGGGTGACTCATCGGAAGTTAACGGCGGCTGACAGGTCTAATAAGCGTGTCAATATTTCACCATATAGGATTCAAGCACTGTATTTGCTGGTTTGCTATGCGTATAATACATAAACATGTTTCCGGAAATTCGGTTTCCTGGCACAGAACTTCCTCACACTCCATGAACACTGTGTAGACTATAGGAATATATACATATCTTATATATGAATAAACTGCTTACACAAAGCTCAGAGTATACTCTGCACCATATATATTTTATTATAGGGGCCACAATGCTGCACTACAGTACACAAAATCTGTTTGGACAAACTATTTTTATGACCCCATTGTTTAATATATAACTGAGTATATTTGATAGTAAGCTTTCGAGAGTCTAGCTCTCTTCTTCAGACATACAAGAAACTGAAAATTCACACACTCTTTATATAGGTCTTGTGTGTATAAAGAGTGTGTGAATTTTCAGTTTCTTGTATGTCTGAAGAAGAGAGCTAGACTCTCGAAAGCTTACTATCAAATATACTCAGTTAGCCTCTAAAAGGTATCACCTGATTTCTTCACTCTTCCTGCAAGGAAGGCATGCACTCTCAAATATATCATTGCCACCAGACCATATGGCAAAGCAGGACATGTGGGATCAGTTCCATTTTAACGTATTAGAGGACCCAGTTCAAAGGTTTCCTAAGTGCCTCCACCACATAAATTAATGTCCCCTCACAAAATATAAAGTCTCCCAAAGTCCGGTTCAGTATTCATCGAGCCTCTTTTTGAAAACATAGCTCATCGCTCCGTGCTCCACCACTGAATTCAACTTAATCCATGTCCTAACGGCGCTTACAAAATTGAAACCACTTCCTGCTGCCCATAACAGTTGGACAGCATCCCAAATGCAGGATTGTCCCACTCGATTTGGGTCAGCTGTGGGGGCCCCCACCACCATGGGGCCTGGGGCAGATGCACTGCTTGCTTTATGACTAAAGTGGTCCTGTGTGGGATACCTTAGACCAATAAATTAATTGTCGCCTCTTGGCACAATATCATACTTAGAGAGGGTGTCCACATTTTTTTTAATTAGCAAAGAGCAGGAAATTGCATAAAATAATGTAATAAAAGAAAACATTACACACCCATTAAATATCCTGCCACAACAGAGCTGCTGCTCTGGATCCCACCAGTCCAGGAGCAAAGAAATCATCAATGTACATCATTTATGTGACTGCTGCTGACAATCACTGGCCACAAAGGTCATGTGCCACACATGACAGCATGAGCGCTGAGGCCAGTGCTTGGCAGAAGTGGTCATGTGAATGATGTATATGACATCATCACTGCAGGACTGGAGTGGAGAACATTTAATGGATGGGAATTTTTATTTTTTTTTTGCTAGTTCTTGCCCTTAGCCCATGAAAAAAAAGTAACAAAACAGGTTAATTTAGCCTACCTGTAAAATAAATCTAGCAAATACCCAATCAATAATTAGTCCTATCCAGCAATCAATAAGTTAATTACTCAGATTGCAGTGGATTTTAATGTATTTCTGTGGCTAGATTACATAACAATTAATTAAACACATGATAAACAGATAATACATAGCAAATATTAAGAAGGATATATATAAAGCAAATCATTGAATGAGTGAAAGGATAAACAATGTACGACACTACCTACACAGAGTACTATGTATAGTACAAAATGAATGATCTTATTAATCTAATCAATGAAGAGGAGTAATACCAATATATCCTACATATCAAGAATACAATTACCAATGTATTAATACATGATGAAACTGCAACCATATAGTGTATACTATATACTAGCCTATTGCTTCAATCAGGCAAAAAGTAGAGTGTAAATACAGGCTAATATCATAGCAGATAGAATACATAGTAAACATAGACTGGAATTCAGGACTGGTGAGAGAAGTGTGAAACAAGGAACAGGCCAGAACATCAGGTAACAGAAACCAAAGCAGGTCATCAGGACATGTTTCAAAGGCAGGGGCGTAAATAGCAAAGACTGGGCTCCATAGCAAACTTTTGAGCCCCCCCCCCCACATGGCATAGCACGCCCCCTTTAATGGCCCCCCACGTTATAACACCCCTTTTACACACACTATAATGTCCCACAGTTCCATAGCGGCCCCTCCACACAGTATAATGTCTCATAGCGGCCCCTCCAAACAGTATATTGTCCCATAGTGGCCCCTCCACAAGGTATAATATCCCATAGTGGCCCCTCCACACCGTATAATTTCCCATAGCAGCCCCTTCACAGAGTATAATGTCCCATAGCAGCCGTTCACTGCAAATCTTGCAAAAATGTTTGAGGTTCACCACTATCATGTCACTGTCAACGATGGAGCCCACTGGAGGGTTGAAGGGGAAGCGGAGGTGGCTGTGGGCACATGCTAACTGCCTATGTAAAAAAAGCAACAGGGGTCCATTGGTTTCCCCTAAGGTTGCGGACCCTCTAACTATAGCAGAATCCCCCAGGCTAAGTTTTCATTGCAGGAACTAAACGCCAAATGAATCAGAGATATTAATATAACGGAAGGCCCATAAGCCACAGATAGCAGAGATACATACATGGCAGAATCCCATGGGCCACAGATAGCAGGGGTATAAGCATAACAGAAGCTTGTCGGCCACCTGTAGCAGACACATACAAGGCAGAAGCCCATAGGCCACAGGAAGCAGAGGAATTAACATAACGTAAGCCTGTAGCCCATAGAAAGAAGAGGTACATATATAATGGAAGGCTCATAGGCCACAGATAGTAGAGATACATACATGTAGGAAACCAGTAGGCCACAGGCAGCAGTGCTACATACAGTACATAATGGAAGGCCCAATGGCCACAAATACCAAAGATACATACAGTGCCTTGCGAAAGTATTTGACCCCCTTGAACTTTTCAACCTTTTGCCACATTTCAGGCTTCAAACATAAAGATATAAAATTGAAATTTTTTGATGAAGAATCAACAACAAGTGGGACACAATCGTGAAGTGGAACAAAATTTATTGGTTATTTTAAACTTTTGTAAAAAATAAAAAAATGAAAAGTGGGGCGTGCAATATTATTCGGCCCCCTTAAGTTAATTCTTTGTAGCGCCACCTTTTGCTGCGATTACAGCTGCAAGTCGCTTGGGGTATGTCTCTATCAGTTTTGCACATCGAGAGACTGAAATTCTTGCCCATTCTTCCTTGGAAAACAGCTGGAGCTCAGTGAGGTTGGATGGAGAACAGCAGTTCTGTTTGTGAACAGCAGTTTTCAGCTCTTTCCACAGATTCTCGATTGGATTCAGGTCTGGACTTTGACGTGGCCATTCTAACACCTGGATACGTTTATTTGTGAACCATTCCATTGTAGATTTTGCTTTATGTTTGGGATCATGGTCTTGTTGGAAGATAAATCTCCGTCCCAGTCTCAGGTCTTTTGCAGACTCCAACAGGTTTTCTTCCAGAATGGTCCTGTATTTGGCTCCATCCATCTTCCCATCAATTTTAACCATCTTCCCTGTCCCTGCTGAAGAAAAGCAGGCCCAAACCATGATGCTGCCACCACCATGTTTAACAGTGGGGATGGTGTGTTCAGGGTGATGAGCTGTGTTGCTTTTACACCAAACATATCGTTTGCATTGTGGCCAAAAAGTTCGATTTTGGTTTCATCTGACCAGAGCACCTTCTTCCACATGTTTGGTGTGTCTCCCAGGTGGCTTGTGGCAAACTTTAAACGAGACTTTTTATGGATATCTTTGAGAAATGGCTTTCTTCTTGCCACTCTTCCATAAAGGCCAGATTTGTGCAGTGTACGACTGATTGTTGTCCTATGGACAGACTCTCCTACCTCAGCTGTAGATCTCTGCAGTTCATCCAGAGTGATCATGGGCCTCTTGGCTGCATCTCTGATCAGTCTTCTCCTTGTTTGATTGAAAGTTTAGAGGGACGGCTGAGTCTTGGTAGATTTGCAGTGGTCTGATACTCCTTCCATTTCAATATGATTACTTGCACAGTGCTGCTTGGGATGTTTAAAGTTTGGGAAATCTTTTTGTATCCAAATCCAGCTTTAAACTTCTCCACAACAGTATCACGGACCTGCCTGGTGTGTTCCTTGGTCTTCATGATGCTCTCTGCGCTTTAAACAGAACCGTGAGACTATCACAGAGCAGGTGTATTTATAGGGAGACTTGATTACACACAGGTGGATTATATTTAGCATCATCCCAACAGAACCAGTAATGCTGCTCATACAATTCATCCTTAGCCACAACCATTTTACCTTTGGAGAGGATCTATATCTACAGTGAATGGGAACTTCAATGGGGACCAGATGTGCACCCCAATATGCAAATCTCTTTATGGCAGAACTGGAAGGAAAATATTTATCAACATGCACCACCAAACCGATGATCTACCTTCATTATATCAATGATATCCTTGTCATCTGGACTGCAGGTGAGGAGGCCCTACTTCAATTCCATAATGACTTCAATGACTTTCACCCTACCATCAACTTTAAACTTAGCTATTCAGGGAGTGAAATTCACTTTCTGGATACCACAATATACATTAAAGACCACCGGCTACTCACATCAATATACCACAAACCCACTGACAGAACGGCCTACCTGAGAAACGACAGCTTCCACCCCAAGCACACAAGACAATCTATTATTTACAGCCAGGCTATACGATACAATCGTATTTGCTCTGACAAAGCAGACCTGGACAAGCACCTCCTGGATCTGAGGATGAAATTTCTCCAATTGCGTTACAAACCAATTAAACAAAGCAGCAGCCATTAACAGAGACAGTCTGCTCACATATGGAGAGACCCAGAAAGATGCCCGAGTGCCCCTAATTGTCACCTACAACCCTCAGCTGAAAATCCTACAAAGGATTGCCAAGGAACTCCAACCTGTGCTACATAGGGACAACAGACTCAAGGACATATTTCCAGTCCCCCCTCCCTTTCCTTTCGACAACCACCAAACCTGAGGCGTATTATTGTCCGGAGTGCCCTGAAGGCCCCAACTGAAAATGGCACCTCACCTTGCCTACAAAAAAGGTGCATGACTGCAAGCACATCCACACCGCTGACAGTGTACCTATCCCACAGTCACAAAAGGTGCACAGAATTAGGGGGACATTTTCCTGCAGGTCTTCCAATGTGGTATACCTCATAATGTGTGTGCAATGTCCCACCACAGGCCTCTATGTGGGGGAAACAGGGCAGAGACTTAGTCAGCGAATGAACTCACACAGATCCAACATTAATAACAGCAGAACAGATCTCCCAGTGGCCGCACATTTCTCCGGAGAAAACCACTCTATTGACGATTTGCGGGTTGTGGTTTTAATGGGACAGTTTAAGATGCAGGAGGAGAGGAAACAATGGGAGTACAAGTTTATGCAAAAATTTTAAACTCTGCAATTTGGACTTAATATTCATGACAGCTTCATGTCACACTATGTATGAACTGTGAGGGTCACAAATCACCTCTTGATAGCAAACAGATAACAGATCCCTCTGTCACGCACCACAACTTTCCAGATTGTTTTTTGACCGGTTGTAAATAACTTCTCTACTTAGATTACATTTTGTTTTTTGTTTTTTTAAAGACTCTAAAATCCTTTGAAGACCATGTGTATAGGGTATATAAAAAATCTGTGAATTTTCAGTTCTTGTATAACACCATGTCTGATGAAGGAAGCTAGTTTTCTGAAAGCTTACTTAGCAAATATACTCAGTTAGCCTCTAAAAGGTATCGCCTGATTTCTTCAGTCTTCCACTATATTTATCATCTTCAGTCATTTAGGACAACATTGGATCATTCAGAGATCCTCACTGAAGTTCTGGAGTGAGTTTGCTGCACTGAAAGTAAAGGGGCCAAATAATATTGCACGCCCCACTTTTCAGTTTTTTATTTTTTACAAAAGTTCAAAATAACCAATAAATTTCGTTTCACTTCACAATTGTGTCCCACTTGTTGATTCTTCACCAAAAGATTAAAATTTTATATCCTTATGTTTGAAGCCTGAAATGTGGCAAAAGGTTGAAAAGTTCAAGGGGGCCGAATACTTTCGCAAGGCACTGTACATGGCAGGAGCCCATAGGCCACTGAGAGCATAGATACATACATGGTAGAAGCCAATAGACTACAAGTAGCAGAGATATAAATAAAACAGAAGCCGGTAGGTCACCTGTAACAGAGGTATATACATGACAGAAGCCTGTAGGCCACAGCTAGTAAATATACATACATGGCAGAAGCCCATAGGCTGCAGGTTGCAAAGGTATAAATATATCAGAAGCTTGTAGACCATCTGTAGCAGACACATACAAGGCAGAAGCCTGTAGGCCACAGGTAACAGAGGTATATACATTAATGAAGGCCCATAAGCCACAGGTATCTAAGGTACATACATGACAGAAGCCTGTAGGCCACAGGTAGCAGAAATGCATGGTAGAAGGAAAAATGTATGCATAGATTTACAGATGTGTCATCAGAAAGAAACATAGCTCAGATATACAGAAGAACCCCATGCATGCACCCAAACAACAGATCATGAAATGGACAACTGAACATTGCTCAAGCTCCGATGTGGCTACAGAGGCACACTGTGATACACACAGGCAGACAAGGATTGGCAGAAAGAAGCTAAGCAGAAGAACGCACTAATCTTCAAAGAAACAGGATCGCTCATAGAGGTAACCATGGGATAGGTCTACTAGGATAGTACGCCGACAAGTGTGCAGCACTGGAGTTAAAAGGGTCAAGCTCCAATACTAAGCAAAACTGGTGTACAACGTATAGTGCTATCTTTGGTTTTCAGTCGAGAGTCTGGATAGCCTAAGCATAGATCATCTATCTTGTAAGCCAAGGAAACCCATGTAATTAAAATGTAATACCCCTGTATCGATTTGTTGCTCTTGATATTTTATAAAAGTCATTGTAATTCATATCTAACAGATTCTTAGTCAAAGGGAGAAAAATCAATAAAACAATAATTAGTTAATGGCAAAATTGGAATGATTGATCCAGGGAATTAATCCAATTGTCATTGTGAGGTCAGGATAGATTTTTGTGTTACATTGGCAGCCATCTCCCTGAGGGGCTTCAAGATATTGGTAACTAATGTTAAAAAATCATAATAATAGACAATAAATAATCATAAACAATATTAGGACGAACACTAATGAAAAGAACTCATGTATTATAGTTTCCCAGATGTATATTGTATACCACATGTAATGTTATACAGCTATGCATTGAATGCCTACCTACTATAGCTATCAGCTTTACAATTTTATAGCAAGTGATACAGCAGGTACTACTAGAGTGGTACAGCTGGAGCAGCAGGGGACAGATGAGTATAGGGGTTCTTTTTATTTTGTGACATATCCTGCTGTTTGGATTTTTTTTTTATTCTGGATATTTCCTTTAATTATAGTATCCTATACGCCAGCCTCAGAGGCGTAGCTAGGGGTTCAGCACGGGGGGGGGCGAACATGTCCAAGTGGGCCCCCAACTTGCACATGTTCGTATACCGATACTATCAGTATAAGGTGAGCGTATAGTGGTATATAGCGGCTCTACACAGGGCTCTGCAGACGATTTAGGTGAATACAGGGTATTAACATTTAGTGACTTACCAGTGACGTCTCTGACTAATCGTTCACATTCCCCTTCTCTTTCATCTGGACGGCCATGACCACTTTTTCCAGTCTCTGTAAAGTTTGCAACACAGACATCTTTAGCTCCTCTTACTGATCGTGGTTTTTCCTGCAGCACTTTGCACAGAAAGTTCGCAGAAGTTTCCTATAGGGAAACTGCTGACGTTTCCATAGGTATAACCGATATGCTGTGATTTCCAAAACTGCCACTGTTTTGGAAATCACAGCGTATCCGCTGCGCATATTTTACTGCAAAGTGGGGATGGGATGGAAGCCCCATGTGGCGAAAACCCACAGAAAAAAAATGTGGCATTTTAGCAAATCCCATCCACACACTGTGGAAAAATATGTGCAGCAGACGCACTGTAATTTCCAAAACCGTTGCGTGGGGCCTTAGTCTTAATAAAGCCCAAGTGCAACTTTAATTAAATTAATTGCCCCTTTCTTATTATGCCCCTGATTCCCCCTGACATAAATACTGCACCTCTAATGACCCCTTATATCAATGACCACCCCATTATGTTCATAATGCCTCCTAATATAAATGATGCCCCCAATGGCCCCTTATATAAATAACCTCCCCCCTTGTATTCATAATGCCCCCCAATAACCCTTATATAAATGACCCCCCCCATTGTCATAATGCCCCCTAATGAATCCTTCCTTTATAGTTATATTTCCCCCCTCCTAACCACCCCTTATACTATTACATATCTTCCAACTTTCAAAGGACAGAAAGAGGGACAAAATATACGGCGTGCTATGCGCGCTGCGGCAAATTTAGCTCCACCCACTTCTATGTTGACTCCGCCCATTCTCATCTATTTTTCCATGTGCCCCCACACAGTATAATGCTCCTACAGCAACCCTAACATTATAAGCTCCCACATTATAATGTTCTCCTCCAATTTCCCCACAGAATTAAGTCCCTCTAATCGTGCCCCAGAAGGGGACATTAAACTGGGGCAGCTGCAGGGTGACGTTAAACTATGGGACAGTTGGAGGGTGACATTAAACAGTGGGGGTAATTGGAGGGGAACATTAAACTGGGGGCAACTAGAGGCAGACATGTCCCCCTCCAGCTACCCCCCACGGTTTATTGTCCTCCTCCAGTTGCCCCCAGTTTAATGTCACCCTCCATCTACTCCCCCAGATTAATGTCCCCTTTATCTGCCACCACCTTAATGTCCCCTTCATCTGTCACCAGCTTAATGCCCCCTTCATCAGCCCCCAGTTTAATGTCCCCCTTTATCTGCCACCAATTTAATTGCCCCCCTTCATCTGCCCCCAGTTTAATTGCCCCCTCCATCTACCACCAGCTTAATGTCCCCCTTTATCTGCCAGCAATTTAATTGCCCCCTTCATCTGCCTTCAGTTTAACTGGCCCCTACATCTGCCCGCAGTTCCCACCTCTTGCTCACACATGCTGTGTCTCTGTCTCTTCGATCACTCTCTGTTCCCAGCTTTCTGTGTAACATCACAGTCTGTCCCGCGGTATCCAGAATAGCTCCGCTCACACAAGAGTCTGATCACATGGTCATGACGTCATCAAAGGTCCTTTACCCACTAGGATTTAGCATCTACCCTTTACACTACCCTAATAAAGATTGTTAATAGCAAAACACTTCAGGGGCATAGCGGGACAAACTGTAAGCTATGCGGGACCGCAGGACAGCTGTGTAAAATCAAGACTCCCCCACTGGGAGCTATGCTATTAATATACCCACACAAAAAAAGAAAAAAAAAAAGTCATACTCACCTACCTTCGATCCTGATGAATGGAACCGCCGCTTCCTCCCTGTCCACTCACAGGACGTCTGTGTCTGAGCGCAGGCGGCGCGATGTTGTGACGTCATCGCGCCGCCCATGCTGAGGAGCAGACATCTGTCTGTGGTCTCAATGTCTTGTAAACCGCAGGCGTGCATTGGCTTGCAGATTACAATACTGTTAAGTTGCAGGAAGCGTTTTAACTAGATCGGTGTCTGCAGACACCGATCTAGTTAGAAATAAAGGATGTATTAATGGTGGTCCCGGGGTGGGCCCCAAAAAGTCAGTGGGCCCGGGGCAGCCGCCCCTCTGCCCCCCTAGCTATGCCTCTGGACAGCCTATATTGCACTATAATGAACGGCATATTACAGGGACTGGATTCGTACCAACTACACATTGCTGTGTGGAGGGAAAGAGAAGAAGGGGAGATTTCTAAAACTGGCTGAAAAACCTATTGCAACCAATCACAGTGCAGCTTTCATTTCTTATAGTGCTCCTAAAAAATTAAAGCTGTGCTGTAAATTTTTACTATGGGCAAAAAAAATATTTTTCTTTGACACAGTTTTCAGAAATTTGCCCCTATATGCTTTATTCAACTTATTAGAAATGTGTTTTTTATTCTAAGTTCCATTTTCTGTATTTTTTCTTGTTTTCCAGCAGTCCCTTTTTATAAAGGTTAAATATGACATGAACGAGTGAACATTTAGAGCATTGTATAATATTAGGCATATTAGCAATGTGTCATCTATTCTATACACTCAGAACATGCTCTCTTCACCATAA
Organism: Leptodactylus fallax; assembly: GCA_947044405.1. Taxonomy (NCBI): domain Eukaryota; kingdom Metazoa; phylum Chordata; class Amphibia; order Anura; family Leptodactylidae; genus Leptodactylus; species Leptodactylus fallax. The sequence continues at coordinate 44,047 of CAMRHE010000579.1, forward strand.
TACTGATAAGTGATTGAAAGCGAGAATATAGCTGGTCAACTTGTTGGCAGATATTGATCTCTTGTCTATATCTATTGACATTTTTGTATCTTAAAATGAGTCAGTGCTCAGAAGGTCTATAAAATCAGACGTTTTACATGAGATTTATATAATCTGAGCAGGTACTATATCTGTATTGTTGTTTTTGACTTTTGATATCTATCTATATCTATCTAATCAAAATTTTTTGATTATTACTGGAGGGATTATTTGCCGGACCCTATGGATTTGCAGGCATATTGAGCTTATACATGGTGCTGCTCTAACTTCTATGTGTTTTTATCTATCTATCTATCTATCTATCTATCTATCTATCTATCTATCTTCACACTGCAAAAAAGCCTATGCCACTTTCCGTGAAACCACGCCCATTTGACCTGTGACACAACCACTTTTGGTGTGACATGGACATGCAATTTGCCAGTCACATCTTTTTTCGAGAGATTTGTCCACACTAAATCTACACAACAAAAGCCTCTCCCTCTGAGCCCTGCTGTGTGGCCAGGCAGCAGTTTATGTTCACACATATGACATTGTTGTACCCAGAAAAAAACAAAAATGACACAAAAAAATCATAGTAAAATACAGATCTTTATTTAAACGGTAATCATTAAAAATGTATCGATAAAAAGAAGTACATTGGTGAAAGGTCACATGACAAAAAGATGCTGAGGCTGTAATGTATCAAAACATGTGCATAGTGTACAGTACTAACCCACAATACCTGTGGGGTCAAAATTCTCACTATACCCCTTGATACATTCTCTGAGGGGTGTAGTTTCCAAAATAGTGACACTTTTTGGGTTTCCACTGTTCTGGTACCTCAGGGCCTCTGAAAATGAGACATGACTATTCCTGAAGTATCCTGAAAAACATAAAAAAGAGATATGGTAAATAATATTTATTACTAATTTGGGTAGTATGATTTTCTGTCTGAAAAACATTGCTAATTTAAAAAAAAATTTTTTTTTTTGCTATATTTCCTACTTTTTAAAAATATTTTTCATATTTTCAGACTGCCTGTCTAACTTTTTTTTGCAGGATGAAAAAAATCTGCTTCAGGAATTAGGAAACGTTTTTTGGCGAGTTTTTTTACATGATGTGTTTTTTAATTTATTGCTTTTTCACTCCCCCCCAAAAAATATGTTATACATTATATATACATGGTGTCAATAGAAAGTACAACTTGCCCCTCAAGAAGACAAGCTATCATGTGCTTATATTAACCCCTTAAAGACCGACCCGGCCATTTTTCGTTTTTGCATTTTCGTTTTTCCCTCCCCACATTTCAAGAGCCAAAACTTTTTCATTTCTCAGTTCACAGAGTCACATGACGGCTTGTTGTTTGCGAAGCAAATTGTACTTTGTAATGCCACTATTCAATATGCTGTGCAATGTACTGGGAAGCTGGAAAAAAAATTCAGAATGAGGTGCAATTGGAGAAAAACTGCATTTGCGCCAATTTCATATGGGTTTAATTTTTACAGCGCTCACTGTGGGTAAAAATGACATATTACCTGTATTCTGCAGGTCAGTACGAACACGGCGATACCAAATTTATATAGTATTTGTAATGTTTTGATACCTTTTTAAAAAATAAAAACTTTGCAAAATAGAAAAAAAATTTTGTGTCACTATATTGTGACACCTGTAACTTTTTCATATTTACATGTATGGAGCTGGGTAAGGCGTCTTTTTATGCGGGACAACATTACGTTTTTATTGATACCATTTGGGGAAAGATCTGATTGTTTGATCACTTTTTATTAAATTTTTTATAAAAGGCAAAGTGTTGAAAAAAACGCTATTTGGCCATTTTGATTTTTTTTTCATCGCTACGCTGTTCACCGTATGGGATAAATATTTTAATATTTTAATAGTTCAGGCATTTTGGAGCACGGGGATACCTAAAGTGTTTATGCTTACTGTTGTTTATTTACTTTTATATCTGATCTAGGGAAAGGGGGGTGATTTGAACTTTTGTGTTTTTTTTATTTTTTTTATACTTTTAAAAACTTTTTTTTTTATACTTTTACTTGTATGATCAGACCCCCTAGGGACCTTGAAACCTAGGGGGTCTGATCGATCATACTATGCACTGCAATACTACTGTATCGCAGTGAATAGAAAAATGCCTTTACTTCTATTAGACGTGTAATAGATCTAATGTAATGACAGGCATGGGAGCCTTCAATAGGCTCCCGGCTGTCATGGCAACTGATCACCGTCCTCCGATGACGTTCTGGAGGGCGGAGATCGGGGAAAAATGGCGGCACCCATAGCGGCTGCGCAATTTAGACGCCGCAGTCCCCTTTGACCGCAACATCTAAAGGGTTAACAGCCGCGATCGGTGCAGGCACCGATCGCTGCTGTTAGTGACGGGTCCTGGCTGTATTATACAGCTGGCACCCGCTGTGTATGGAGAGCGCTCAGCTCCTCCATACATCGTCATGCAACTCAGGACGTACTATTACGCCCAGGGTCGCTAATGGGTTAATAGAAAAATAAAAAAGTTGTAGCTTTTGAAATGTATATTAACACCCCGCAAAAACAAAGCTAAGAACAATATGTTGCCCACAGTGACCAATCACAGCTCAGCTAAGAAGACTATGTTGCCAACAGTGACCAATCAGAGCTCAGCTAAGAAGAATATGTAGCCCACAGTGACCAATCACAGCTCAGCTACTAAGAACGTTCATGTGTGAGCTCATGCTGTGATGTCATAATGCCACAACTTGCATTCCACACGCACAGTGCACCTGCTGCAGTCTTGTCCTGTTGGCACAGTGATGCGCACCCTTCAGCTGCAGCTCCTGTGATCCATTCAAATTTACATACAAGGTTAGCCGAGATACCAGCAGATATACAAACAAAAGCAAGGTAAGTAAATGAAAGACTATGAAACAGGTCAAAGGGTGCAGCTAAGTGGGGATGGCAGTTCATGTGCCCAGGCTAGTGACTGCAGGGCAGATGGTTTGGGCAAAAAGCAACAGTTCCTTGTTCAGAATATTTAGGTCGAGGTTTAGGGAGGTGGAATTCATCTTTAGTCCAGGTGCAGGAAAGCTTAGATACAGCTCTGTAGCTGCGTCCTCCAAACGGCCATCAGTTGAACCCTACAGATGTGACCACTGGTCATTCACATGGGGCATATGGATAGTGGATCTCCTGATGGGTCATTTTCTACTAAAGTCTATACAAAATTTTAGGGCTGGACCCATAAAGTCTTGACTCCCTTACTGGTACTGGTGTATCCATGTCTATGGCTTCAGATTTTTCATCAACAACTATTTTGTAACTAAGTAAAACATTTTCTACAGAATATCAAAAGTATAAATACTGGGGTAAGAAAATGTCCCTGTATTATAGCAACCAATCAGAATCCAGCTTTATTTTTTCAGGACAGGTTTTTAGATAAAGCAGTGATCTGACAGGTTGCTATGACGACCACAGAACTATTTGTTGCCACAGTGTGACATCATCAACAGATGTGGTCCAAGCTGTATATAACACATATATATATAATATAACCATTCCTGTATATAGTAACATACAAAACTATAACAAACTAAAAGTAACAATGTAACCTGTAATTATGTATTTCAGATAATCACAAGGATGGGATGACAATAAGATCCCGAGGAAGTCACAAGAGACATACACTAGACTCACTACAGAAAGTGACCTATGTAAAAGTCAGTCACTGTGGAAATGTTTGAGAAGGCTGTCTAGGACAGTCACTGTGGAGGCCTTTGGGAAGACTGTCTCGGACAGTCACTGCTGAGGCGTTAGGGAAGGCTGTCTCGGACAGTCACTGCAGAGGCATTTGGGAAGGCTGTCTCAGACAGTCACTGCGGAGGCATTTGGGAAGTCTGTTTTGGACAGTCACTGTGGAGGCATTTGGGAAGGCTGTCTCAGACAGTCACTGTGGAGATGTTTAGGAGGGCTGTCTTGGACAGTTACTGTGGAGATGTTTAGGAGGGCTTGCTCGGACAGTCACTGTGGAGATGTTTAGGAGGGCTGTCTTGGACAGTTACTGTGGAGATGTTTAGGAGGGCTGGCTCGGACAGTCACTGTGGAGACGTTTGAGAAGGCTGTCTTGGACAGTCACTGTGGAGGAGTTTGGTAAGGCTGTCTCAGACAGTCACTGCGGAGGCATTTAGGAAGGCTGTCTCAGACAGTCATTGTGGAGATGTTCGGGCAAGCTGTCTTGGACAGTCACTGCAGAGACGTTTGGAAAGGCTGTCTTGGACAGACGCTGAGGAGGCGTTTGAGAAGTCTGTCTTAGATAGTGGCTGCGGAAGCATTTGGGCAGGCTGTCTCGGACAGTCACTGCGGAGGCGTTTGGGAAGTCTGTCTCAGTCTCTCCAGAGGTGTTTAGGAAGGCTGTCTTGGACAGTCACTGTGAAGATGTTTGAGAAGGCTGTCTTGGACAGTCACTGTGGAGGAGTTTGGTAAGGCTGTCTCAGACAGTCACTGCAGGGGCATTTGGGAAGGCTGTCTCAGACAGTCACTGCGGAGGCATTTGGGAAGGCTGTCTCGGACAATCACTGCAGAGGCATTTGGGAAGGCTGTCTTGGACAGTCACTGCAGAGACGTTTGGAAAGTCTGTCTTGAACAGTCGCTGAGGAGGTGCTTGAGAAGTCTGTCTTAGATAGTGGCTGCGGAAGCATTTGAGAGGGCTGTCTCAGACAGTCACTGTGGACGCATTTAGGAAGGCTGTCTCAGACAGTCACTGCAGAGGCATTCAGGAAGGCTGTCTCGGACAGTCACTGTGGAGATGTTTGAGAAGGCTGTCTTGGACAGTCACTGTGGAGGAGTTTGGTAAGGCTGTCTCAGACAATCGCTGCAGGGGCGTTTGGGAAGGCTGTCTCGGACAGTCGCTGAGAAGGCGTTTGGGAAGGCTGTCTCGGAGCAATTTCTGCAGAGCCATTTGAAAAGTGTGTTTCAGACAGTTACTGTGGAGGCATTTGGGAAGGCTGTCTCAGCCGCTACGGAAGCGTTTGGAAAGGCTGTCTCGGCAATCGCTGCAGAGGCATTTGGGAAGTCTGTTTTGGACAGTCACTGCAGAGGCGTTTGGGCAGGCTGTCTCGGACAGTCAATGTGGAGATGTTTGGGAAGGCTGTCTCGGACACTCACTGCGGAGTTGTTTGAGAAGGCTGTCTCAGACAGTCACTGCAGAGGCATTTAGGAGGGCTGTCTTGGACAGTCACTGTGGAGACTTTTGAGAATGCTGTCTCGGACAGTTGCTGCATAGGCGTTTTGGAAGTCTGTCTCAGTCTCTCCAGAGGCGTTTGGGAAGGCTGTCTCAGACAGTCACTGTGGAAGCATTTGGGAAGGCTGTCTCAGAATGTTACTGCGGAGGTGTTTAGGAAGGCTGTCTCGGACAGTCACTGTAGAGACGTTTGAGAAGGCTGTCTCGAACAGTTGCTGCAGAGGCGTTTGGGAAGGCTGTCTCGGACAGTTGGTAAGGAGGCATTTGGGAAGGCTGTCTCAGGCAATCGCTGCAGAGGCATTTGGAAAGTGTGTTTCAGACAGTCATTGCGGAGATGTTTGGGAAGGCTGTCTCGGACAGTCACTGCAGAGGCGTTTAGGAAGGCTATCTTGGACAGTCACTGTGGAGACGTTTGGTAAGGCTGTCTCGGAAAGTCACTGCAGAGATGTTTGGAAACGTTGTCTTGGACAGTCGCTACGGAGGCGTTTGGGAAGTCTGTCTTGGACAGTGGCTGAAGAAGCATTTGGGGAGGCTGTCTCAGACAGTCATTATCCAGACCTATGCAGTGAATGCAGTCATGGACAGTCATTACATACACATATGTGAAGGCTGTTTTGGTCACGCAATACATCTTGGACGATCATTACATTAAATCCTATCAGCCAATAAATGAGTGTTTCCCGTTTTGTCGGCTGGTCAGTGCTCTGTGTACACAGGCCAATAGTCAGGAACAAGCACTGATATGATCACTTGTTTGCCCCGATCACTGGCCCATGTAAAAGGGTCTTCTTCTCAATCATCTGTAGTAAAGACAACATCGCCTGCAGTAGATCAGCTACTATTTGTTCCCTCAGCCCCTTAATGCCCAGAGGGAAGGGCAGTCCGTCAGCCATGGCTCCCCAGAGGTTTCCTCCATAGGGGGTTTTCCTCTCCTGAGTGCTGGTGGACCACTCTCCGTGAGTCAGGAGTTGGGATATTTCTGGTCCTTTTAGGACTTCATCAAACAATTGGCTTTACAATTATTACAAATAAATCTTTTTTTTAAATAAAATTTGTGTCTGTTTTCTTATTCGCCTCCAAAATACCAACATCAAGAATACCTGAAAAAAACCTATAGAGGCATAATGTGGATCCAACAGATATAATCTGTCCCTCTGTTCCCATTTGAGGTGGGACCCCCATTTATCAGCCATTCAGGAGTCCAGCAGACACATCTGGGAGGAGGATGCACGAAAAGGGTTGTTCCAAAATAACTTATTACTAGCTACAGAATGGGTAAGTATCACTCGGGGTCTGTCTGCTGGAGAAGTATGGTCATATGTCCCCAGTTTGCTTGGAACAGCGGTGGAGCATGTGTGTTGCTGTTCCATTCAATAATTTTGGGACTGATGAAGATATCCCATATTTGCCACCTCTCCCGGAATGTCCGGGAGGTTCCAGAGAAATGGGGTGTCCTCCCGGAAGAGAAAGCAAATCTCCCAGGCCATTATTACTGTATATATCTGACTTGGGCACTTTATGTGGTCACGTCTGAAAAAGAGGTATGGCCAGTACATTTCATGCCCATGTCATAAGAAAGGCAGGTGTGCTGATTTCCATAAAGGAACATGGTACCTCTTTATGGTGCACGTGGCCTCGGCCAAAAATTTTTGTGTGTGTCCTTCTCCCGAAAGCTTCCTCGTGAATATTGGCATGTACGAGATATCCCTGTACAGAACTCGGCCATCTCCGTAAGCCCCCTCCAAATAAGGGGTGTGGTCAGCACATTGCGTTCTTATGTCACAAAAAGGTGGGTGTGGTGATTTTCGTAAAGGGACGTGGTACCCCTATAGGGTTCACATGGTCTCGAACGAAAATCTTTGCTTTTGTTCTTATCCCAGTACAGCGCTCACCCATCTCCGTCAACCTGACTTTGAATGGAACAGTAGCGTATATATACGTGACCGTCGCTCCATTCAAATGGGGGACATGGGACTCCGATTGTTGTGCTCCCAGCAAAACTTTTGGTGCAGTTTTGGCGTGGGCACACCTAATGTTCTGTGCCTTTTGCCAGTCCCTGCCTGCTGAGGTCACCAAGGAGTTCTGCGTCCATATAAGATTCCATGAGCAGCCATAGGAGGCCTGATAATGGAGGGCAGGTGCCCTGTGATTGGAGCCATTGCCTCTATCACCAGCAGGTAACAGAGTCGGGCGTCCTTCTCCTCAGCATCCTCTCAGCGCTAGCTCAGCCCCTTCTCCCCAATTGGCTGGCGCCTCGCAGCCGTTCTCCTCCCCGCATCCTTGCAGCCTTGTCCCCGCCCCCTGTCCCCCATTGGCCGGCGCTGTGTGACTCTTCTCCTCGGTGCGCTGTTACTAGGGCATCATCTCTTCCCCCTGCCCGCTACTATGAGAAGCCGCCGTGTGATGTGACAGAGCTGGCTGCCCGGTACGCCGAGGTCGGCCCGCCCCTCCCCGTTATTGTCCCGGGGATGGGCGCCTCACCTGCCCGCAGGGCTGTCATGCCTACCAAATAACAGCGGCGGCGGCACTCATCATCCTTGTGTGTAGCGTCAGCACAGCCCTCCACCGGCGGGGGCCCCTGCTCCATCCCCGGGTGTGTGTGCATGTGATCCCCATGTAGCTGCCGCAGCTCCCTCCACCCAGAGCCACCGTGATGGCTGAACCTGGAATCAAGAGACGGAGACTCAAGCTGCTGGGATTGTGCATCAGAACCTGCGTCCTGCACATATGTGTGGTGTCAGTACTGGGGGAAGAGAAGACCTTCATTGTGGAGGTAGGTCACCAAGACACAGCCACTTACATAGGTGTATACTGGGCTATGTACATGGGATGGATACATATATAGCTAGCTCTCTATATATACTGCTATACATGGCCATGCATCTATATACATACACAGCTATATACTGCTATACATAGCCATACATCTATATACATATATACATACACAGCTATATACTGCTATACATGGCCATCTATCTATCTAACTATATACATACACAGCTATATACTGCTATACATGGCCATGCATCTGTATACATATATACATACACAGCTATATACTGCTATACATAGCCATACATTTATATACATATATACATACACAGCTATATACTGCTATACATGGCCATACATCTACATACATATATACATACACAGCTATATACTGCTATACATGGCCATCTATCTATCTAACTATATACCTACACAGCTATATACTGCTATACATGGCCATGCATCTGTATACATATATACATACACAGCTATATACTGCTATTCATGGCCATGCATCTATATACATATATACATACACAGCTATATACTGCTATTCATGGCCATGCATCCATATATACATACACAGCTATATACTGCTATTCATGGCCATACTATATACATGTATACATACAGAGCTATATACTGCTATACATGGCCATCTATCTATCTAACTATATACATACACAGGTACATACTGCTATACATGGCCATACATCTATATACATATATACATACACAGGTATATACTGCTATACATAGCCATACATCTATATACATATATACATACATAGCTATATACTGCTATACATGGCCATGCATCTATATACATATATACATACACAGCTATATACTGCTATACATGGCCATCTATCTATCTAACTATATACATGCACAGCTATATACTGCTATACATTGCCATGCATCTATATACATACACAGCTATATACTGCTATACATAGCCATACATCTATATACATATATACATACACAGCTATATACTGCTATACATGGCCATGCATCTATATACATATATATATACACAGCTATACATCTATATACCGCTATCCATATAATACATACATAGCTATCTATCTATCTATCTATCTATCTATCTATCTATCTATCTATACTGCTATACATGGCCATCTATCTAACTATATACATACACAGCTATATATCTATATACAGCTATCCATATCATACATACATAGCTATCTATATATACTACTATACATGGCCATACATACATAGCTATCTATATATATATACTGCTATACATGGCCATACATCTATATACATATATACACAGCTATACCTCACATATATACATACATATTTATTTACATCTGTACATACACATTTAAACATATACATATACTTCTATTTACATCTCCACATATTCATCTATACATATACATACACATCTGTTTATTTACATCTGTACATACCCAGCCATCCACACTCATATATACATACACATCTACTGATATACATCTGTACATACACAGCTATCTATGTACATCTATCTAACTATCTATCTACTATCTATCTATCTATCTATCTATCTATACATACACATCTATCTACATTTGTACATATTTATATCTATACATATATCTGTATACCAACATGTATCTACATAAGATGGCATAGATACATGCACATGATAACATAATAAATAGTGCATATTTATATAGTCACATACAAACAACTACTGTATCCCTCTGTTCTTTATCCTTTATTTGTCTATCTGTGTATCTCTATCTATCTATCTATCTATCTATCTGTGTATCTCTATCTATCTATCTCTATCTATCTATCTATCTATCTATCTATCTATCTATCTGTGTATCTCTATCTATCTATCTATCTATCTATCTCTATCTATCTATCTATCTATCTATCTATCTATCTATCTATCTATGTGTGTATCACCTCTTCATATAAACATGGGGTTAACCATTAGCTGGCATACTTTGACATGATATACATATTTTACACATACATAGTGAATGTATATACTGTATCTGTTAGATCTTTGACTATCTGTTATGTTTCTTCTCTTATGTTTATAATTCTAATTATCTGTCTATTTATTTCATGTCTCTCTCTCTCTCTCTCTCTCTCTCTCTCTCTCTCTCTCTCTCTCTATCTATCTATCTATCTATCTATCTATCTATCTATCTATCTATCTATCTACCTATCTGTGTACCTCTCTCCATACATGCAGATACATAACAATGGTGATGGCACACTCCTGGAGGGGCTGGCACACATAACAGTGCATTCTGGGAGGGCATGTACCTGCTGTAGACACATAACATGATGCTGGCAGACAGGGCACTGCCCTGAATATTCCTATATGTAATGATGTTTGTACCAGTAGTTGGCTGTGTATATATATATATATATATATATATATATATATGTATAGTCAGACAGGCTTTGTTGCTGGGCCCTGCATGTTTGTGGAGCTTGTGTTATATAAAGGCCTATGGATGGGTCGACAATGAGTTACTGTACTGTCCTAACCCGGTGTCACTGAGCGCGTCGATCATACATGACAGGTTATAGACAGGCTGTCCATGTCCTGACTCTGTGCAGTCACTTCTCATCTGGAGAGAAATGACCTGGCATTACAGGGCCTTTATCTACCTGGAGACTGGTGTCTGAGCGCCCTGTGCTGCATGGTACAGTATACAGATGTATAGACCCATGTGTAGCCCGTGGCCTATGGCACTTACAGTCTATTTACCACAAGATCAGATATCACATGTAAGCAAACACTGGAATCAATTATCAGTATATGAGCCAATGCTTTCTACACAATGGCTTGTGTTACCGTGGTGGACCTGATGACACGTGATGTATTTAGGGCTGAAACCCAATACCGTATGCGTCTGCTGTAATGCTGTCATCTCATGTGAGACAATAGAAGAAGCTGGCCTCTCATCATAGCGTGCACATCTGCACCGTGCCTTTAAGGCTCAGTTCCTTTTACTGTCACTTCCAGGTGCAGTACTGCTGAGTTTGTCATTTGGAACAAGTCATTAACATACAGTATTAGTCTGTGTTTTGTGACGATTTGCGTAGGACTGCACATTTATCTTCTGAGATATCTTAGCACATTGCACTGCCAGTATGTTATCTGTGCTTTTACATAGGACTGCAGGTATAGCTGATAAATTATTGTAATCTTAGCAGATTGTACTGCCATGTAACTCACCTACCGTACTGGCGGTACTTACCATACCTCATTACAAACATACGGCATCATTAATCATGAAGATATGGAGTGTTTTCTGTAATTTTGCATTGGACTTCAGTGAAGCCGAAATGTTTATTTTAACCCATTGTTATATCATGGTGTGTTATTTCTGGAATGCAATTTTTTTTAAAGAATTTTTAACTTATTCTGATATCAGGATGTGTTGTTTCTAGTGTTACATGGGACTGCAGGTAAACCTATAGCGTTATCTTAACTGTTTTATGATATGGTATTTTATCTGTGGTTTTACATAGGACTGCAAATAAGCCAACATATTTATTTTAACACATTGCAATATGATGGTGTGTTATTTCTAGTATTACGCTGGACTGCAGGTTAACCTTATCTTGGTTCATTGTGATGATTTATTGTTTTACATAGGACTGCAGGTGAAACTAGTGCATTACCTTAATATCGTGAATCACAGAGGAGGATGAGAAATTCAGCTCTGCTACATCTGAATATTGTGCCAGCTAGAACTACATTCTCTAGGTCCCATGTTGTATCATAAACAGAGTGTGGTTGGCAGTGATGGCAAGCTACCCAGAACAGAGTGTACGTGGTGCCCTTCTTAGAACACCCCGATATTTGGGAAGCAGCGCGCCTTCCTTGAATAATGACAAATATAGGAAGCGACAGAATGTATTAAATGCAGAAAGCAGCATGACAATGGCAGATGTACGGGTTCAGAGGCAGAGTTTTCCATAAATAGATATTTCAGGAGACAATGTATAAATAGACAGGAGCAGCACTATAAGGAAGGAGGAGGCGACGCGATTGGCTGCGGCCGACAATAGTCATACATCAGCATCATTTGTTGCTAGACAAGCATTCTGTGCCGGAGCAAGTCATTGTTGTGAGGAGGAAGCAGATCCAGGCTCATTGTACCAAAAGCCTCGAAAATATGGAGTCTGGAATAGCCGGACCATGATCGATATACATCTGTAGGCTCACTGCAGGCTATACACTTTCCAAATGCCATTGGATTTATATGAGGATAGAAAAATTGTTGTCATAATCATATTGAGATCACTTTATGATCATATCTATAATATGGAGATCATATTATAATCATATCTATAACATAGAGATCTTATTATAATCATATCTATAACATGGAGATCATATTATAATCATATCTATAACATCCAGATCACATTGTAATCATATCTATAACATAAAGATCACATTGTAATCATGTCTGTAGCATGGAGATCCCGTGGGGATCACTGTAATCATATCTATAACATGGCTATCAATGTAATATCTATAACTGGGATCACACTGTAATCATATCTATAACAGGGATCACATCATTATCATAGCTATAACATAGGGATCACACTTTTATCATATCTATAACTTGGAGATCACTGTACTATCTATAACATAGGGATCACATTAATCATATCTATAACATAAGATCACACCGTGATAGTATTTATAACATGAAGATCACAGTGTATTCATATCAACCTATATCTACCACACCAGTAATGCCTGTACATGAGTCATTGACACCTGCAAAGGCATTTTCACGCTTTCAGATCAGTCTCGTGCATATCTCTGCCTGAGACTTCACACGATACCACCTGAGGGAGAAATGCATTGTGGTATGATTCTTATGTGACAGGGACAGTTGGAACAGTTCAGACTAAGCTGTTATCATTCCTTGCCTTTGCCTTGAGCCGATGAAAAACATTCTTTTACTTGCAGTCACTTTACCATTGGCTGCGAGGAGTTGGTATGAGGTTGAGAAGCTGCTATGCTCCTTCGAGGGTTTATTGCCTTTTTGCTGCAGTGTAATTTCAGTACCTCCTCTTCCGATTTACCCCACATAAGTGAAATGAATAAGTAACAGGGTACATATAGAGACAGGCCATGTGCTTACCATGTGACTGTTGGTCTGTCCTCTACTGGGGGTAAGTTCTATGTAGGACTCTTCTCTACAAGAATTTTGCTGCTAGTAAACCAAGGGGCAGCATTGGTCCATGGGTGATGGAAATTTGGTGGAGAAAGAAACAGGCCCTTTTGCCTCGGGCGGCACAAGCCTGGAGCATAATAGAAAGCTGATTCTGAACTTTGCATTGGGGCCTGTTGTCTTCTATGTACACCATAGGGATGAGTCCCTTTTTGGCTCTGCCTTATCTGTAGTGTTTCATTAGGATCCCTTTTATTGGTGCTTAGCCTTTTCCATTAGTCAGAAATAAGTGAATTCGCAGGCTCCGCTCATACAGATGCTGTGTCAGGTTCTTCCATTTGTTGAAAAAGCACAACAGCACCTAAGGGATCAGAGAGTGCTGGGACTTTCTTCAGCGAGCGATACTGTGGGGGGCTATATAAAACCTATGCGTACATGAAAGATACTTATGTCAAGGATGGACAGTTAGACGTATATTCTGCATGGTCCAGCCTTGACATACCTTGTTAAGCTACTGTATGGATTGGGGATTTTTATATTGCCCCCAGTGGATACATTCCATATCCTAATATACCATATTTCAGGTTTTATTGTAGATTTGGGCAGGTCAAAGTTGGGAAATTGCTGCAAGGCAAATGTGGCAAATACATTCCCATTGGTGATGTGCAAACTGGGACTTACACATCAGTTTTGAGGTTTTACATCCACTTAGTCTTTGGAGTGGCCCTGCCCTAAGATTCCGTGCACGTGAACTTGTGCTTTGTGTTTTTCTCAGTGACCCTTTATATTCTAATAGCCCCATACACATGCCCTTGTATTATCATGGGTCCATGTATGGGATTGTGAGCCCAGGCAAAACTCAGAACAGGTCCTTTACCTGTCCATTTTTTTGCCAGGGTTCACTGAAGGAAATTAATCAGTCCATGGATCCACGGGCTCGGAAGCACACTCAGTCGTGTTCATGGGGTCTGACTCAACACATAGTCATGGCAGTCCACCCCTATTTTCTCAGTAGTTAAAGCTGGCCTACCAGTACCTTCTCAGATAGTTGCAGTAGCCTTCTCCCCACTAGTTATAACAGTCCCTTTCCTCTCCCAGAACTTATAGCAAGCCCTTTCCTCAGTTTCCCAGTAGTCCCAGTTCCTAGCAACTAGAAGTTTAACAGGGTTTTCCAGGACTATGATACTGATGACCTCTCCTTAGGATTGACCATCGGTATTAGATTGTAAAGTCTGACACCCAGGACCCGCTCCGATTATCTGTTTAAAGAGCTTGTGATCTCCACTTCCTCTTCAGAATGTCCATTAGCCACATGTCCTTGCCGCAACTCAGTCCTATTTAAATTAATAGGCTGAGCTGCAATACAAAGTGCAGCCACTATATAATGTACAGTATGGTGCGGTGCTTGGTAAGTAGTAAAGATGCCACTAAAATGCTGCAGCACCTTCAATCAGCTGATCTGTGGGGCTTCCTGGTGCTGGACTTCCACTGATTTGGTATTGATGACCTGTCCTAAGAACACGTGATCAGGATCATAGTCCCGAAAAACCCCATTAAAAGGGCAGGAGTCAAAACCACGTCACCCTAGCGTCTTGGCAGCCATGGTTTGTCCAACCCTGCCTTTTCTAGTAAACACAAATAAAAGTCCTATTACTTGGCATCTTGTATTGTGAACCCTTGCCTTGATCCTAGTAACAGCAGGCACGTGATGTTTTATCGACCAAATCAAATTTCTTTTCAGCACATATTGATTGAAGTTATGTAACCTCATCTTCTCCAGCTGCCAGGGAGAATTCACCAGTAATCACATGAAATTCAAGGTATTTTTTTTTCTGGGGATAAACTTTCCAAACAATAAAGATGAAGTCACCAATCAATAATGACATCATCGCTTGCTCCTCCAGCATTGAGCTGGAAAGTCATTTACCAGAAAAATCACTGCTGATAAATGCATTAGGTACATTTAACGTAAACATTATACGACCCGCGTGCATTAGGCTGGCGAGCAGGAGCTGCCGCCGCCTCTGTGCTTCTTAGTGTTGCTGAGGAGGAGATTCGTTGCCAGAGAGTACCGCCTTCTAAGATGCCTTAGATGCCTAGGGAGAGCAGATGTCTGTGCATGCCATGTGATGGATACTCCAAGTGCCTACTCTATCAGTAAGGAAGCCAACATCAACCAGGATTTTGTTCACGTCGGTTATTACAATATTACAACGAAACTGCAGGTGGAAGCTCGCGCATATTGTAATAGCCGGACCGAAATAATCGACACAAACAAAATCACGTCCGTTATACTGGTTGATGTTCGGTTTCGGTTATGTTTCGATTAATCGGCCAGTCCTACTCCTAGACTTTTTTTTTAAATAAGTTTTGGAACCATTTTAAATGAGTTACCCCCATTGGTCACAGGGTGTTATCTGCAGGCAGGTATAGATCAGGAGGAACTGGACAGATTGATATGTAGTTTTATGGGAAAAGTTTTAGTGTAACATTTAGTGTCATTTATTCATTTACATCTCTGCTCTTTCTATGCTTAGGTGTCCAGTGGGTGGTCCTACTCATGATTGACAGCTACCTTTGAATGCCTACTCAGAGTGAAGACTGTCAATCACTGAGTGGAACCGCCCACTGGACATAGTTATACTGAATATTTCCCTTAAAACTATATATTAGGCCCCTTGCAGTTGAACGTTGCATAGTTGAGTGTGCTATCCGGGTTTTTCCCGGATAGCACACTGACCCATTCATTTCTATCGGCCCATGCACATGACCGTGTGTGGGCTGACAGTCTGGGCCACAAAACTCAGGACAGGTTTTGTGGCCATGCTTCTGCGGCTAATATTTATTGAATGAATGGGGCCGCAGAAGCATGTCCGGTGCACAGGCGGTACACAGATGTCATCCGTGTTCCGCTGGTGCACCAGCCGTGCCATTCAGTCACGGCCATCAGCGACCCCACGTTCATCTGTACGGGCCTTAATCTGCTCAGCTCCTCCTGATCTATACCTTACAAAAAGTCCTGCACATACAACGGACATTGCGATGGAGACTCTGGTGCACATGTGAATGTAGCCTTATGGCGCTGCACAGTGCTTTACCTTCTTTAAAGGGATGTATCCTATTGATAAAGGGATGTATCCTATTGACAGGTCCCCTTTAATAGTACAGTAGATCTGAGTTTTATGTAGAACATACATTTCCCTGCCCAGATGGCAGAAATTTGCGGCAGTGACAATTCTCGCATTGTTTTCAGCTCATCCTCATGGCAGCAGGACTGAATCGAAATATCTTTCCTTCATTATATACTAGTGTTTCGCTAGCAACAGCATTACTCAGAAATCAACAGAGACCTCTCACTGTAAACACGTTGCTCTGCTCCGCTGTCTTAAGAGGTGATGATGTACAAGACGAGTAAACACATGGCAGACCCAAGTTTGAGGGTTTTCAGCAGTATTCTCTATCTCTATGGATACAGCACTGGCTCGTGGTTGTATGTACTGTGGGGGATATACATTTAATCAAATTATATCAAATCGAATAAAAAAAAAAATATGTATACCACTTTCCAGTTATATACTCAGCCTCCAATTGCTAATGCGGTAAGGAGGTGTCGGACCCCTTGGGTTATATTTTAGGCTCAATTTGGACCTGTTACCTTTCTGTAAATGACTGTTTTATTATATCCTTGTATTCCTCATAAAATAATAATTTGAGATCATCTTCTTATAATTCTATTTGGTTCTGTTCCACTGTTATTCCTCCTAAATATTTGTGAATACATTGAACAAGTAGGTGGTACCATTTTATTTGTCAAAGGGGTGTGTCCTACACAGTTTAGTACAGTCAACACTGATTGAACACTGTCACATTGCATAGGGACACATCCCCAACTGAAAACACTCAGTTGTTAATCTGTCCTTAAATTTCTAGAAGGAATAACAGAGGAACAGTACAATACAGCATACTAAGAAAAGATGCTCCAGAATTGTTGCGTATTGAATAATATAATTATTTACTTAAAGAGGACCTTTCACTACCTCCACCAATTCTAGTTCTTAACATCTGTTAATAGGTGCCACTCCACTTATTCCAGCACAGTTGGAACTTTCTCTCTAGCCCCCACCATTCCTGAGCAACAAGCGCAGTTAGTGTTGGTGCCTGATGTACTATTTAAGCTCTGTAATGTCAGAAGGACAGTGTCAGGCAGGGGGATGTGATTCTGAGCTCCAATCAGAGGCAGTCAATGTCAAAGCTCAGAATCACATCCTTTTCCTGCTCCTGCCTGACACCGCCCTCCTGACAGTACAGAGTCTAAATAGCATATTAAGTACCAAAACTATCAGCATTGATTGCTTGGGAACGGTGATGGCTAGAGAAAAATTCCAACCGCGCCAGAATCAGTGGAGCAGCAGGTATTAAATTAATTAAAGAACTGGAATTGTTGGAGATGGGAAAAGGTCCTCTTTAAACAGACATGTCAGGAGAGATGACCACTTTAAGATAAGTGTAAGCTGTTGGCTAGGAAAAAGAGACTGAAAGTACGAGTCACATAGACCCAGCTGCGTTAAGAGATTAAAAAGTGTTTCATGACTTATCATGCCATTGACCACATATTAAAACCAGAGAAGTTGTCACCATGACAAGCCACCTTTTAATTAGGGATTCTTAACATGGAGCCCTTGGAGAAATTATAGGGTGCCCATGCTGAAAATTATGGGGCAGACTTATAACTGACTTACATATAACCCCAGAGCCAGCCGTCTTTCTAGCCCCGGAGCCGGCAGAGGTTGTGCCTCATGTATGATGGGATGCATGCCTCAACATAAATGATGCGCGCCAGCCGCTGGGCTGTGCATCTTGTGGAAATGTACGCCAATTCATACCTGGGGCACAGTTTCCCCATCATTTACGCCAGATTTATTTACCCCAGATTTTTGGAGTAAATGATGATAAATTTGGCAGGGCCAATTGCCCCTATACCTATGTGCCCTTGCCACTCCCTCTTTTTGGGAAAGTGGTGCAAACCTTGCAAAAAGGCACAAAAGTCACAGAAAACTGGCGTACTGGCATTTTAACTCTGCCCTAGTGACATTCAGTTACTAATAGAAATTTGGTGTATCATTAATATTATTGATTAGTTACCCATATACTGTAGTATTGGCAGCACATGTTACCAATAGAAATCACAGGTAGAGTTAATACATGAACAAACCTGAGCCTCTGTGATGTCCATATGCTCTAGACATGAGAGACCCCTTCATCTTGGGCTATATTTTTGGTATCCACTGATAATATGTATAAAGTCCATTATATTTCCAGCCGTATATATTCATTTGGCCTTGAAAGAAGCAGTTTAGAGATATCTCTTCAGCATTTAACTATAAAGATACCTGTTCATGGCTACATTGCACCTTGTTCAGGTGTTAGTTAGGGCTAGACAAATCCCAGAAAGCAAGTGAACCATAATACCTAGCATTTTGCTGCTGGTGCCAAACTTTTTGGATTTTTTTTTTTTTTTAAATAAATAGCTGTGGCCGAGCTTATTTTTTGCTGTTTTTGCTACTAAAGTCTACAGTAGATTGTGTGTCTCTGCTTAGAAATAGGCAGACAATGAAGCTGACCCTCCCATAGGCCGAGAAAAGCAGCTGTAGCTTCAGAAAGCAAATTATACGTATTGTTGGG
This sequence comes from Leptodactylus fallax, assembly GCA_947044405.1. Lineage (NCBI taxonomy): Eukaryota > Metazoa > Chordata > Amphibia > Anura > Leptodactylidae > Leptodactylus > Leptodactylus fallax. Next base: position 62,944 of record CAMRHE010000579.1, read on the forward strand.
GGCCTACCTAACTATATTTTGCAGATTGTCAGACTTTAGTGCCCAGAATTATTCTTTAAATAATTTTTATAATTATTTTTGTCTATTTTTTAACTTTTCTATTATTCTATTCGGGCAAATAGGTGAATAGTTTCTGTACTTGTAAGTTCACTTTGCCTCATGCAGCAGAAATATTTAACAAGTTTGGTTCCTAAAATTCTGCATAGTTGTTATTAGATACCGATGTACCATGTAGAGCTTCGACTGCCAATACATACCTTTGAAGATAAAAATTCAGTATTCTACTTTTTTTCTAATACACATATTGCAGCTTGCAATGTGATGCGTAGCTGTCTCTCCAGATATCGTTATGCATTTTATCTTACATTTTATACATAATTTAGCATATTCTGTAAGGCCCGGAGCTCCATCTCTGAAAATCCCCATAACGCTCCAGACAGGGTAATGTCAGAACTTCAAATGATATACCATCCTTGACATTAAAGTAGTGGACTTAAGAAGGCTGTTGCTTTCTTCTTGAAAAGTCTATTTTTACTGAATGTTATCCGTTCACTAGGGAAGAAGAAGAATTCATCAAAAACAGCGGTATTAATGGCAGCATCTCCATCAGAGGAAAGTAAAGCTGTGTAAGAAAACACAAGGTAGTAAAATCGTAGGTTTACAGAAAGTAGTGGTAAAGAGTTGCTGTAGCTGTATTTATTATTAGTGTGCAAGGAAGAGATAGAGGAAAGGTCTGTAAGTCTATCCAAGACTCATTACCATTTCTTTGTGGACATGGACCTTCTTCAGGGAGACACACTGGGGCAGATCTTTTATACCTTATGTGCCAGTTTTCGGGTGTATAAGGCATAAAAAGTTACCTTTTTTTTGTTGTTGCAGAAATCGGGTTTAATCTGGCATTATCTCGATTATGATTAATGGCGATTATTTAGGTCACGCCCCTTTTAAATCATGTCCCTTTTACAATATGAGTATGTATTGGGCAAACCTCACAAGATTCGTCTTGTGAGGTTCGCTCGGCGGTTTCAGTCTGACCGAACACATCTTAACCAAAACTGCTGTTATTACTCTGTGGGATCTCTGCAGAGCCCAGAGTATAATAAGCGGAGGCACAGGGAATGGGGACCAAACATAAAATACAGTGTTACTCATCCCTCCTGGGCTCCGATGCCACTCTCTGCTGTCTCCGGATTGTCTTACTGACGTCAGGGACCACTCAGGCTCACAGGCCTCAGCAGTCACATGGGACACGCAGAGCTGTGACGCTAGCGGCTTTGCATCACAACACCACATGACCGGCTGAGACCCCATCACAGACCTCGCAGTCACTAAGGTCTCATACTCACAGCCGTATTTTGGTCAGTTTTCTGTCTGTGTGTATGGGCAGACAGCACACACCACCATATTAGCGCATGCTGCAATTCTGCCTAAGTTCACTTTGCCTCATGCAGCAGAAATAAACTGCAGAATGTACTACCTCAGTTCTTTTTGTTGGGAACACTAATATGTATTTTTGTATTGTCTTGTACATTTTACATGGTTAGTTTATTTACCAGATACTTATATTACTAAGCATTTGCATTCATTCTTATAATTTCTGAGTGCTCATCTTGGGGACCTCTGCTGTGGGGGGCAGTGGTTGTCCATACATATGCTAATGGAATTCTGATATATGTGCGCAAACCCTATCCTCCTGAAACCAAATCCAAATACTCAGTACATTACACATTGCATCTTGTGCTTTGTTAAATGAGTTTTATTTGCTTACTCCGGAGAACCCCTTTAATTATGTTTATTCTGCCATCCAAGAAATATCCGAATGAGTCTATTGAGCTTCATTGTTTACTTTGCTTAGCAGAATTGGGAATATTTTACTGCTTGTGTTTTCACTTGCTCAATTAAAGTAGAACTTTTCCTTTATCGTGTATGTTACATGAAGACGCGAACAGATCCGTCAAAAATCCATTAAAAAAAACGATTTCAGTGGGATTGATCTGTTGTCCGTTAGTGTCCGTTTTCACTGAATCTGTCACAGATCCGTTATTTTGGCGGACATAATAACACAGGTTGCAGGACTTTTGGGTCAGTTCAAAATAGTGGACTTATGACATGTGAAGTGTCCGTTATTTTTTAACTTTAATGTCTATGGGTAACCAAAGGTAACGGTGGTCCATTATATACTGCCCGTTAAAAATAAACAAAAAAAACGGATGGTATAAATTTGGACATTGACGTTAACATGTCCGGTTTTAGAAGGGGTAAAAGGGATCCCCATTCTTGTGACTGGTGGAGATTCAAGTTGTCGGTACCTCATTGATCTAGGGAAAGGAAATACGTTGTTTTCAATTGCAAATTCCTTTAAGGTGGTAAGCATCATGACAGCAGGCCAAGGCAGGGAAGTGTCTCTGCACCGTCCTTTCAAAAGGTGTAGAAAAAAACATTAAAAATCGTTATAGAAGTGTATGCAGTTTTGTTGGGGGTATCTCAGCCCAGTCTGGCTTTATTCCCTAGGTTTGCACCATTTGTAATATACATCTTAGCCACATCATTGTCTTTGTTGGTTTCCCCAAGGACTGGACAACAGCAGATATGACCTTATGAAAGGACTCACAGCACCCTACCTCTCAGATATACTTTTCAGTAGGATGAAATCTCTTTGGGAATCAGGAGTAGAACAGGAGAAATAGCCTTCTGGCAATGACATCTATGAAATCGCTCTGAACAAAGCTGTAATCAACCTGTCAAGATGACAATGTGCACAAGAAGCGGGTGCGGAGATACGGCTATTGGCAACTTATCTGACAAATACAAGCTATTAGCCAACATTGCAGGAAACAAAGAAAACCTCGATAAATACAGCCTGCACCTATAGCTTGTCATGAATAGCACTCATGGCTTTGTTTAAGTTGTATGTATGCTGGGAGCTGTGGTTCAACAACATGTGAGGCAGGCAGATTGTCTGAAGTCATATGTTTCAAGTCATTGGAGAGCAGAAATGACTTTGTGATATCATTCATGCCAAACGTATCTGCAGACTGTGCCACCTGCAGAAAAGCTGTGAATTGGTGTAAGTGACTTGTTGTCCGCCCCTGCACACAAAGCTGACTCCAGGTGTTGGAAGTAACAGCTGGATCACTCCACTATCATCTATGAATCATCCACACTGACATTGAGCTCTGTGTATTTACAGTTTCACAGCTTATTCATTTTTATCAATGGTTAGACCTAAAATAGTATTAAGTGTTTAACTGTGTTGGTATGAAGTTGGTGGAGTAAGCTTGCTGAGGTAAGAAGTGCAGTGCTATTTACCAAGCGTTGTGGGAAATGATACAAAATAGATACTTTTCTTGTAAACAGCTCCACTCTTGTCCATAGGCTGTGTCTGGTATTGCTGCTCAGCCCCATGTCAGTCAATGCACAGACTCATTTTTTGCAATATCACATTAACCCTTCAAAAGTGTCTCATACTAGTGTTTCATAAGGATACATTAAAGGGGCACTCCAGCAATTTTCCTTGCCTTTAGAGTGCAGAATAGGCTATTATTACGTAATATTGTAAAGGCTCTTGTATATGCCTTATGGTTTAGTTAATGTGCCATTTGTATGCCATCTTGGTTCCTTCTTCCCCTCTGATATGGTTCTCCTAATGCAGCCTATATTTACCATCCTGCCTCTGGCTTGGCAGAGATAGAGAGGTGGAGTCTCGTCATCTTGCGTTCTGTGGAAAGACAACAAGTAATAGATCAGTGACAAAACTTCTGACGCTAATTCGCACGCTATGTGATGTAACTTCAGCTTGTTTCCCCTGTCTTCTGCTTGTGATAGGTTCCTCTCTATCAGCTCTTACAAGCAGGAGGCTGGGGGAGCTGTGTGAAGCTGCATCACATAGTAATACACTGGAGATTCCGCACACAGCACACATAGATTGCAGAAACAGATAGTGAGAGTCAGGGGAGTCTTACAACTCTGCAGAAAATTGTTGCATAGAGTTACCTGTTATATCAATGCTGTCCTGGTCTCATCTTCAGCAGCACTCTATGAGTGTCATACAGGGAAATGGGGAGGGTGGAGCTGGGTGGGGAGTGGAGGGGTCTGATAGCTGCCAAGAAGGATTTAATAGTTGCTAATTTAATCCTGTAGTTCATAGAAAGTCAGGCACACAGGGGAGACTGGACTTGTGAGTCAATAGTACAGGTTGGGCAGCACTCTGATGGTGGTGGTGGTGGGTGCAGGTTCTATGTAGAGCTAACAACCCCCCTACTAGTACCTATCCAAACAAATAGAATAGAACAGCACTCCAAGATGCTTCTTAAGATTTATTGTGACAACACTTCTTGGATACAGAAAATTGAATGCATTGTTTTGGGTATGTAACCCTTCATCAGGCATGAAGTCTCCACGGATTTGAGGAATAAGAAGATATTCTGGCGTGAGTGGATGGGTGTCATAATAGAGTTTTGTAGACAACCCCTAAGGTGGGGGATCTCCCAATTGTGCACCGTTAGCAGTTAGACCAGCTATGGGAGACATGCTAGACTGTTGGGTCAGACTGATGATCGTATGACCCAGCTGATCATAATAAAAAGGATGGATAGATGCAGCTAAACAAGGGTGATACACATCACACAGCTAGAATACTGCTGGTGACTTACCATTATATTTCCAAAACAAAAACCCTAAAGTGGAGTGTTACTTCAAGGAACTTCTTTTCTGGAGCAACTGTGAGCAAAGTGGAACATTACATGCCAAACTTGCAGATAAAAAGACAGATTGGGTCTGCCAAGCGAGGGAAGCTCTGTATGAGCGGCACTCCACTCTTGCTAATAGAGACAACCCTTTTAATATAAAAACAACTCAAAGAAAGAAAATGCAGTTCTCAAGAGTGTTCTCTCCCTCTACACAAGTCTTACTACACAAGTCCTTAAAGATTGGGAAGTGTGGTTGTGTAGTATCCTACACTGATGCCACCTTAGTCTGTTGCACCTTTGCCCTCAAAACAGTCTAAAGTGGCCACATATCTAAATAGCTTTTAGCTAAAGGTTCACACTAGCGTTCATGGACTCTGTCCCCCATTCCGCTTAAAATATGCAGAGAGAAAAGTCCTGCAAGCAGGACTTTCTCTCCGACGATTTCAGTCGGAACCTGGGAAGAAGCCCATTATAGTCTATGGGGTCCGCGGGTAACTACTTAGCAGATAGGGTTTCCATTTTTTGTGTAGCCAAGCAGACCAGAATAACGGAAACCCAAACGCTAGTGTGAACCTAACACTTGTTTAGCCAACAGCTATTTCTCCCAAGTCCTCCATAAAGATGTTTCTTCTGCTGAGCATGCAGGTTAGTTTTAGTGGGGAGAGGGGAATAAGCTGCAGACACCTCTGGCGCTGGTACATCTCCTGTTTTCACAGCGGGTCGGAAATGGTGAAATCCAACAAGGTGTCTGGTGTCTCTTTCTTCTGACCTCTGTCGTTGGGGAAGAGTTGGTAGACTCCTGTACATGACATGGTCTGTGGACTTGGATGACTTTTATCCCAAATGTATTATCAGCTGTATTTGTTTTGCTCAGTGTCACTGTAGAATATATTTTACATGGTATTATGAAGAACCGTAAGATTTTCTTTTAGTAGTTGCTCTGGAACTATTACATTCATATTATATTCATGTAAAAAACCATTGAAATAAGTACTGTATATTATTCACGGACCGGCGGCGGTGCAGTGTGAAGTCCACTTGATGGTAGGAAAGGATCACAATGTTCGCAGACGTTCTCTGTTGTGTCTTTATATTTCATTTTTCGAATATGTATATGAATTTAAATAATCCTTCGATGGTTCACCCACTGTGGCTCCAGATTCTAGACAAGGTATTAGAAGTCGCCTTTTGATATTGAAGCTTTTGACCTTGATACGAAGGGCACAGGATTAATTACATCGATGCCATACATTAGATTATCTGTCGGATGGCAGAGATGTTACAAGTAAATTCTTTATCTGCCAGGTTTCAAAATATTTCACAAGATGTTGTAGAGCTGCCGTCTTGTAGGAGTGTTAAAACCATATGGTAGTTGTGAATTTGTGAGTTAGAAGATTTAGTAACTTTTGTGCTGTCACATTGACATTTTCCCCATACTAATATCAAAAGTGAGATGCAATAATCTGGCCTATAGAGTCCCCAGAATGAAGCCGGTGCGTCACTCAGGTCAGAAGGGGATCTCAAGCTGAGACCTCTTGGCTTTTATGGCCCGCTGTCTTGATAGAGCATATGGACAGAGGTTGTCATCCTGAGGAAACGTCATTAAGGCTAAGGCCCCCTTGTAGAGAGACGCAGGAAAAAAACGCTGTGGGAAAAACCACGGCTGAAACGCATTGCGGTTTTCACAGAAAGTGATATACCTATACGGAAAACCCAGTGTTTCCAGAGGTATAATTGACATGCTGCGATTTGCAAAAAGGTGAGTTTTTGAAATCTCAGCATTTCCGAGGCAGATTATTTTCTGCAATGTATGGATGGGATTAGCCAGAATCCCCTCCACTTTGCAGGGACTGTAAAACTCTGCGGAAAAATCGCAGTATTTATGCTACATGGGGCCCCAGCCTCAAGGGAGTTTTCCATTTGTAGGAAATACAGCGGCCTCCACATTTTTCGGGTGGAAACCTGGCGGACCCCATTATAGTCTATGGGGTTCCGCAGGTTTCCGCAGGTAACTGATTTTTAAGTGGATTGGGTTTCCTTTTTTTGGGTCCTCAAGCAAGCGCAGGTGTGAAGCATACGGTATAACTGTGTTCACACTGGACAGCTGGGGCCAGAGGTTTGCTACTTTGCGTGTGGGATTTAAGCCATGCCCAGTCCCCCTTTGTCCACCCCATTCTCACTCTGTCCCCTTAGATCTTACGCAGAGTAATAGTGTCCTGTTTTATAGTAATGGTGCTTTAGCTTTCATAGTGCCCTTTTTATGCACATAGTAGTTTTTCCCCCATAGCTCACTTCCTTTCAAAATCTGCAAGGTATGTTTATAACCTTATGGATTCCTGTCCCTCGCGTAGTGTAGTTTTTATTCTGTATATTTATAGTCTCATGGAGCCTGGGCACATCACAGAGCTCCTCAGCGCTCTCCCTATGGACCAGCTCTATGTTTTGTATCCCAGAGCAATAAAATAAATATATTTACCTAACAAGATAAAGTAATGGTTGCTGAAAAGAAGGGGAAGCCTGGAAGAAAATGTTGTGCACAGAAACAGATACGTTGTTTACTATGTATATATAGGTATACTGTTGTGGTTACGACCTCACAGATACAAGCCTGCTACTTAAAAGAAACTCCTACATGTCAGAGGATCACAATCTGCTCGCAATATTTAGCCGAGGAATTTATGTCATGTGATAATTCTTTAGAAAATCTGCTTTTTCAGATCTCTCCGGGTCACCAGATATATAGATCAAAACCTAATTTAAAGGCCATGGACTCTAAAAGACCTTATCTAGGACAGGGTCTTATGTATCATTGTACTTATACGCCACTGCTCTTATCCATCACTTCCGATGTATTAGGGAAAGTATCCTCTTCCCATTATGTATCCAGATCTCAATATGTTTTATGAGTATTAAAGTGGATCTGTCAGCTGTCGTGTCATGTCTGTTTTAGGAAAGGTTTATTATGACCTTATGGGGGGCACAATACATATAAAAAAGAAAAAAAAAAAGCACGCCCACGTCACAGGTTCTAGTCCCGCCCCCGGCGATACAACAATAAGCATCACCTATGTAAATGTTACTGTAATATAGAGCAAATCAGTTAATAATTTTTAGTTGCACTTTGTTATATTTTAAAAAATAAAAAATACATGAAAAATGTGAAAAACAGACACATTTCCCCTCCTTTTTTGTTTATATTTTTTCGGCTATTAAAATAAAGGAACACATGCAAAAATAAAAACTACATAAAAATAAAGCCCTATTTATCACCGAAAAAAGGCATAAAAATAATTTGAATATTCTAAAGGAAAAAATGTTACAGCTCTCAAAATTCCTTATGCGAAAAATCTTAATATATATTCGCCCCTGAACTGGTTCTGTTCCAGTCCTGAACTGGTTAAGATAACGATTCAGAAGTATTGTTTCTCATAAGGCTATGTTCACATCTGCGTTGGAGTCTCCATAGTCTCAATCATTCTGCTTACTTCTAGTGGATAAAAATCAGTCCATGGTCATATGATATACAGTCCATGGTCATATGATATACAGTCCATGGTCATGTGATATACAGTCCATGGTCATGTGATGTACAGTCCATGGTCATGTGATATACAGTCCATGGTCATGTGATGTACAGTCCATGGTCATGTGATATACAGTCCATGGTCATGTGATGTACAGTCCATGGTCATGTGATATATGATCTATGGTCATGTGATGAACACACAGGTGCACAGCCCAGTAAACAAACATCTGCCTGGTAACGAGCTTCACACCTGTGTGTTCATCACATGACCATGGACTGTACATCACATGACCATGGACTGTATATCACATGACCATGGACTAATTTTTATCCACTGGAAGTAAGTAGAGTGAATAACAGCAAGCAGAGATCTAGAAAAGCGTGAGGAATTGATTCAGAAAGTATATTGGGAATTTGTACAACTTTATATTATGCAAACAATAATAGTTGTCTCTCAATAATGGTCTGAAACTGAACACCCCCTTTAATGTTATCCCTTATGCAAGAGATAGGGATAACAAGCAGACGCTAGGTTCACACTAGTGTTCGTCTTTCCATTCTTTCTGTTCAGAAAACTAACCCTCTTAAAAAGCATTTACCCATGGACTCCATATACTATAATGGGGTCTGTCCGGTTTCCATCCGAAAAGACGGAAAAATGCGGAGAAAAAAGTCCTGCTTGCAGGACTTTTCTCTCCGCATTTTTTAAACAGGTTCGGGTACGAAAACCCCAAATAGAGTTCGAACGCTGGTGTGAATCCAGCCTGATTGGTGAGGGTCCAGTCGCTGGGAATCCCACTGATCATTGAAATGGAGGTCCTCTTCACTAGTATGAATAGAGCAGTAGGCTAAGAATGAATATGGACTCTCCATTCATTCTGTATGGCACTATCTTGACTCTTTAGCAGTCCTATAGACAGTGAATGGAGTGGCAGTGCACATGGTCAACCTGCTGCTCCATTCAGACAAGAGAACATCAACAGTAAAACTTGGGCCAATCCCTTTAGTTGTTGGGGACCTTGTCTGTTAGGGCCATTCCCAATATGCCCTTAAGATGCACACCCTGTAAAGCATTCTGGCCTGGTACAAGTTGTATAAAGATGTTAGTTTCTCCCCATTGCCTGGCTGAGCTGTACTCATTTATTTTTCAGAGTAATTATGGCTCCTTCATTAGTAAACCAGGTAAACAGTAAGAAGCCCGGCTGAGCTTCCAGGATTTCCCAGAAGAAATTATCATTGATTTCTGTGCGGCAGAATATCGTCTTGTCATTTCTCTCAGTGAGACTGAAGATGCTCTTTATAATGTATTATTCTCGCTGTTAACTCCTTGGGGACTGAAGCCTTGTCCCCTTGTGATAAATCGTTTGACCCCTTCATTATAATGATGAAGAGAGCAGAAAGATTCAATTGTAACTCTCATCAGGCGCAGTTTAGAGAGGAGTCGCCTGTTCGGAGAGAACGTTGTAATGCTTATTAGGTAAGGTCACATTATCACTTATCTAGTGCCGTAAGACATTGCATGTGAACCGCCAATATGTCAGTGTAAAAACAAAATATTGTAGCTTTAGTCTCGTGAAAGAAGACAGAGGACCCAGATTCACCAAGGCCTTATTTACACCAAAGTGCTGTTTTTCACAAACCTATTTTCCATTGAAGGGGCTTATTCACATGGCATGTCTCTGGGTCTATTCACATGGCTATATCTATGTCTGTCAAAATGGACAAAAATAGAGCATATCAGTATTTTTGACGGCCATGAAAAATACTCCATCAAAGAAACCAGACATGTGAATGATCCATAGACACTGATACAGTTAAAAACGGCTGCGTGACCGATGTTTGATAAATGGTCATCTCACATCCATTATTCATTGTCATGTGAATAATCCCTAATAGTTACTGCAAAGTTAGACAGGCAGTCTGCGACAGTGTCTGATGCTGAATGATAAATCTGCGGAATCTTTAGACTCTCTAGTCTAAGTTTAGTTGTCTTACGTTGAGCCAGAATTTTCCAACATAATTTTGGCACATTTGTGGCACATCATAGCGCATTTAAGCCATGCCCGCTTTTCTGAGAATGCGCATCTACATGTCTAGCTAGTCCAAAACTTTTAGCCCAAATTAGATGCGCCATACTGTGCCAAAGATGCTCCATGTTTACCAGCCCGACTCAGACTTCATAAATTTCAGCTAGCCATTGTGAGAATAAGATATTCAGTAAAGCTCCTTTATTTAACGAGAAAACTAGTGATTGAGTTTGTGTAAAAGTAAATATGCAACAAACTATGTATTTATTTAATTATACAATATTAATGACTGTATTATATCATTTAATATAATGAATAATTTTATTTTGAAGCTGGAGACAGAGTCGGTAATTTTTTTTTGACTCTGACTCCATCCAAAACTGGTCCTTACTCCGAATCTGAATCTATAGCTGTGATGTTTTCACCAGTGTCTAGTTGTAGTAAATCTTGACTGTAGTTCTAAGGGGCACCCCACTCAGTGTGCATACATGCATATACAGAAGGGTAGACAGGAAGAGTTTTGGGGAGCGCTTTCCTTATGAGTATAGTAGACTTATGAGTCTGCCATATTCTGTAGAAACTCTATTAGCCAAATGGCTATATAGCTAGAGATTAGACCGGTCCACATAACCCATAACCAGGAAAGTATGGCATGCTTAAAGGCCTGTTTTCTGCTCTAGAGTTCCTTTGGAAAGTAAAGCCAGTATCTTCATTGGTTGCTATGGGCAACTACGTCACTTTTTCTTTGCACCAATTCTGTTAAATCTTGCCGTTGCGTTCATGATATGCACTGTTTTGTGACTCTGGGACTTACTTAGGTTCTTTTCAGATGACGTCTGCAGCGTCCTTTTACCATATGCGTCAGGAAAGACGCCAGTGTTATACTATTGGAGGCTGAAGGAGTGTTCTGTTCCTTTCTGTTTTATATATTTTTACTACATGGTATGGCTGAGAGAATGCTTTTAGTGCTGATGGCTGTATAAAAGGTATTCCTGTCATAGAATATTACAGAATATAGTCATAATATAGAAAATTATGACTTTTTATTAGGATGTTCCCACAGTGGGTCCGAGCTTGGGATCCCAGATGATCTGGAAAACTAAGGGACCAGGGACTGTTCTGCTTTTTGTCTGCATAGCAGGTGGCCATTGTGAAGGATCTGCAGCACTATGGCCCCTTCACTCTGAGGACTAGTATGGATCCCGGTAGTCGGATCACCTCCAATTGGTAAGTTGCAAATGATTGCACCAACTCAGTATGGCGTGTACTACATACAAATAGCAATAATATATGGAATATATTATAATCAGTCTTTTTTGGGCATATGGTAGCACAGAACCCCCCCTTCTAGTTTAGTGTGGTGTCATCGGTTAATGTGTGGTTCCAGATATATATGCCAGTGTCCGTCTGCTGGTCTTTGTAGCTGGTCTCTGCACATTGGCACATTGGGTGATATTTCCAGCCTATGAGACCGTGCCATTCTCTTTTAATTGAATGTCTCATTATTTCATCTAGGCTGCCTTTTGTGCTTTCACAGTACCAGCTACATCTCTCGAGGACTTTGTCTTGTGCCCTTTACTTTGCCTAGTACATTATTAATCTCCTTCTATTCTGTACTCGCTTTTTCCTTTTCTGTGTCTTCTTATATTTCTCCTTTTATAGTATAACATTTTTTGCATGTTTTGCTCCCCCTTTGTACTTGCGTGATCTCTCCCTCCCTGGTCTTTTTTTCTCTTGCTGTCTGTCAATCTCTTCTACATGTACCCCAAGCGTGTTGGGGACCAGGTGCCGATCCCGTTCATCTGCTTTGTTTCCTTGCTTGCTGAAAGTCTTGCAGACTGCCTGCCATGTTATACATTGGCATACAGTGACAACCAGGTGCACCCAAATGACCCAATAAGACTTTGTTTTTGAGTTAAATAGCAAAAACCTCCCCGATTGGTGAATGCAGGGAATCTTTCCCAATGGTCACAGGATAAGGGATAAATGTCATTGGAGGGAACACCCCTTTAAGTGTTGGATGCCGTAAAGTAGGTGTGTGAGAGTCTGACAGATACCTTGCACATGTATCTTCACCATCATCCATCCAGCAGATCCTCTGAACCACTTCCACCATAACAATATCCTTTGGCATTAGGAAAGATCTTTTGAACAAGATGTACATGGTTAACCTAATTGTGTACCATGTTCACTAATGCCTAAGCACTGATGTATATATTTAGAAGGAAAAGACACTGCATGTATAAAACATGTCTGAAGGGTAGATGAAATATTTATGCTGACTGCATTGGGATGTGGTATGTCTTCATATGCGGAGCCTAGTTTTTGCGAAGGTTGGTGGACAGACGGAGTTGTAGTTGTGTTTGCAATCTCTGTTTTGTAGATGGAGAATACAGTTAGTAGAGTTAAGGTACAATAAGTCTAAAACATATAAAATATATTCATACAAAACATAATGTTACAGTGGGATATTGTAGTATTACATGCCATCCTCGAGTCCTCGGTTGAATGGCTGACAGTATATGTAGCATGTGCTCCAGCGTTCTTCACTGAGGCTTGTGGAGTGGGGTCCTGAAAGAAGAACCCCCCCCCCCCTCTGTGATATTTGTAAGACCTATTAGGGAGTATGAAAAGGGTCTGTCTTGATGACATGTATCCCCTAGTGCTGGAGATAGCTGAGAACTATTTGGTAGGGCACATGTTTAGCCCGCTGCTCTATTCGGATGGGGAAATGGGACCCTTGTTCTCGTGATTGGTGGGGTTCCAGCAGTCAGATCTCCACCGATCAACATGTTATTCCCTATCCTGTGGATATGGGATAACTTCAAAACTTGGAGCAACCACTTTAAGTTCATTGTGAGTGATCTGAAGAGTCTTTCCCCTTTAGAACACCACCTGTTCATCTGCTCACTAGGACAACACTCTTGAGATGTTATTTTGCTGTTGCGAGAAATCATACATGCCAACTTTTCTGAAATGTCTTTTGAAAAAGAAGTCCTCCTGGACTCCTGAAAGAGTTGTGAAATCTTCCAGGTGCCAAAGGAGTCTACAAGAATCTAAGGAAAACTGGTGCACACTGTGATGATACCTCATCAGACCCTGCTCTCCAAATCCTCAAGTATGGTCTGTGGGAGGAGTGATGCTAGGTTCACACCTGTGTTCGGGTTTCCCCAAGCAGACCCTCCCAACAGAAACCTAATCTGCTTAAAAAAGTGGTTACCCACGGAAACCCGTGGACCCCATAGACCATAGGGGTCTGCCGGGTTTCCGCCCAAAAGTGCAGAAAATGCAGAGAGAAAAGCTCTACTTGCAGGACTCTCTCTGCATTTTTTAGGCGGGTTCGGGGACGGAACCCAGTCTGATCGGTGAAAAGGTGGGTTTATGTCAAGAGGTGGGTTTATGTGTTATTTACTGTGACATCACTGCTTGCATTATCCCTGTACTGCGACAGCACTGTGTGTATTATCTCTGTATTGTGACATCACTGTGTGTATTATCCCTGTACTGTGACAGTACTGTGTGTATTATCCCTGTACTGTGACATCACTGTGTGCGTTATTCCTGTACTGTGACATCAGCTTATTTATTATGCCACTACTGGGAAATTACTATGTTTATTATCCCTGTGACATCACTCTGTTTATTATCTCTGTACTGTGACATCACTGTGTTTACTATCCCTGTACTATGATATCACTGTGTGTGTATATTATCCCTGTACGGTGACATAACTCTATTTATAATCTCTGTACTCTGACATCACTGTGTGCATTTTTCCTATACTGTGACATCACTGTATGTTTTATTTGCACTGTAAAATCACTATGTGTGTTATTCCTGTGTGCAAAAGAAACCAAAATAAATGTACACTTTTCAGGTTCAGAACTTGCAGTTTAAGGCGGTCATGGTGGAGTGGGGCCCCATTATAATATATTCTGCGGAGCCTCATGGTTATTAGTTATGCTTTACCTCACTTTTCTTAGAGCAGAACTTCTTAAGTTATTTGCTGCTCTTTGTGACCACATAATGGCTACTTGGATAACTGAGAATAACTGGCTCCAGAGGGGACATTGCGGCCTATTTTGGTGCATATGTGAAAGGACTATTTAATATGAGAAACTGGGTTTTATTCATCCTTAGGGCCTTTTACCTGTCCCTATGACTCATCCAATTACTGTTCTCTCAAAGGTAACATGAGGACATGTGAACATCTACTCGGGATCTAAAATTATTTGTGCCTGAGGTGCTGCTGATGAGACTTTTTCAGTTTTAACCTAACCTGAAACCCCTGGTCCCCACTGAAAAATGTATATCTGCGCCAATAACCATGTTATCCAATATATAGTCCTGGTCATTTCATATGGAGCAGAGTGGTCCTTTGGGTCCACTTAGGCCTTATTAACACAATGTCATTTTTGAGAACACATTTGTGTCTATTCACATGTCCATTTTGTTTACGGCCTTCAAACTAATTGACATGCTTTATCTTTGTACGTTTTCACGCCACACAGACCCAATAGAAACCCATGGATCCGTTTTTAACTGATGTAAAACAAATTGACGCCTATTTTATGTCCGTTAAAACGGATGAATGGGCTGGGTCAGAAAAGAAAGAACAATGAAATTCAGCCATTTTTCTGATAGGTAAAAACTGATTCAATATGGAGGACAAACTCGGCCATCAAAAAGGGAAGAATGGAACAAATGCAAAACGGACATCACTGCTGTTTTGTTTTTTTTCAACTGTAATTTTTATTGAATTTTAAATTGTACAAAGATTCAAGGACACAAAATACAGTAAAAAACAGCATAAACCAGGTAAGCAAAAAAAAAGACCAAACCAAATAAATACAAACAGGACACAAGAGTTAAACAAAACAAGTACATGGGAGGGGGACAACAAGGGGAAAGGGAGGGAGAGGGGAAGATCAGAGACCATGGAGAGTGCAGTACGTATCCCAAGGGGACCAGACCGACTTGAAGGCAGCTGTAGCGTTGTTGAGCATAGCAGTGAGGTATTCCAGGCTGTGCACATCTTTGACCCGAGCCACAAGGGCAGGGGCAGCGGGAGGATGTACACTTTTCCAGTTAAGAGCCACAAGCGTTTTAGCAGCAGTACAGAGATATAGGAAAAGTTTAGAGGCCTTTCCACCAAGGTGTCGGGGGGAGGGGGGGTAAATTAAGTAAGTAGACCAAAGGGTCCAGTGGGACACCCCGGAGGAAGAGCGCGTCAGTCAATACCCTGACCTCTGTTCAAAAAGTGCGGATCAGTGGGCAGGTTCAAAAATGTGGTGCAATGTCCCCTCCCCCCCCCACACACCTCCAGCAGTCCGTGGGAATGTTAGTATTCAGGGTGTGGAGGAGGACCGGAGTATGGTACTAAAACATAAGCAACTTGTACTGAGTTTCACGAAACGTAATGCATGTGGATGATTTGGCAACACGGGACCATATAATCCTCCATTGTTACGGGAGATCTGCTTACCCAGAGCTTCCGACCATGTATTTGTGGACAAGGGGGGGCCCGCCCCTCCGGGGAAGAGAGAATACGAAAGCTATCTGATATCAAGCCCCTCGTAGAGGTACTGGCTCTGCAAATCTTCTCAAAGGTGGTAGGGACGGACACCCGCGGGGCCCCAAACAAAGTGGTCATAAAGTGGGCTATCTGCCTATAATGAAGCCACTCAGAGGATGGCAAGTGGAAGTTAGAGGTGATATAGTCAAAGGGCCTGAGCTCCAAGGTCGACGGGTCAATCAGGTCAGCAATGTGGAACAGACCCAGTCTGCTCCAGGGGTGCACCATATTAGCTTCCATCCCCCCCTTCCCAGGAGGAGAGTGTTAAATAGGAAAGAGATCATAGAGGAATGGCGGGAGGCAAGGGGGGAAAGCTTATAAAGGGGGAAAAGCTTATAACAAGTATTCCATATATCTCTAGTGAAGCAGATGGGTCCTAGGAGAGAGTTGGGAGGCAGGGGGGTGAGCGGGTCCACAAGAAAGCATTGGGGTGGATAGGAGCCAACCAGAGATTTTCTATCTCCACCCATTTAGTATAGGCCCGGGCCGACGCCCAAAACGGAATATAACATAAATGGGTGGCCCAATAGTAGTGGAGCAGGTGTGGGACCGCAAGACCCCCCTCCGCCTTACCAGCCTCTATTATATTAAACTATATATCACAGAGTTCAGCTTCTCTCCTCTATCATATAAACCTATGGAGAAAAGAAGTATTTAGTCAGCCACCAATTGTGCAAGTTCTCCCACTTAAAAAGATGAGGCCAGCCTGTAATTGACATCATAGGTAGACCACAACTATGAGAGACAAAATGAGAAAACAAATCCAGAAAATCACATTGTCTGATTTTTTAAGAATTTATTTGCAAATTATGGTGGAAAATAAGTATTTGGTCAATAACAAAAGTTCATCTCAATACTTTGTTATATATCCTTTGTTGGCAATGACAGAGGTCAAACGTTTTCTGTAAGTCTTCACAAGGTTGGCACACACTCTTGCTGGTATGTTGGCTCATTCCTCCATGCAGATCTCCTCTAGGGCAGTGATGTTTTGGGGCTGTCGCTGGGCAACACGGACTTTCAACTCCCTCCAAAGGTTTTCTATGGGGTTGAGATCTGGAGACTGGCTAGGCCACTCCAGGACCTTGAAATGCTTCTTACGAAGCCACTCCTTCGTTGCCCTGGCGGTGTGCTTGGGATCATTGTCTTGTTGAAAGACCCAACTACGTTTCATCTTCAATGCCCTTGCTGATGGAAGGAGGTTTGCACTCAAAATCTCACGATACATGGCCCCATTCATTCTTTCATGTACACGGATCAGTCGTCCTGGTCCCTTTGCAGAGAAACAGCCCCAAAGCATGATGTTGCCACCCCATGCTTCACAGGAGGTATGGTGTTCTTTGGATGCAACTCAGCATTCACTCTCCTCCAAACACGACGAGTTGTGTTTCTACCAAACAGTTCTACTTTGGTTTCATCTGACCATATCACATTCTCCCAATACTCTTCTGGAACATCCTAATGCTCTCTAGCAAACTTCAGACGGGCCCGGATATGTACTGGCTTAAGCAGGGGTCACGTCTGGCACTGCAGGATCTGAGTCCCTGGCGGCGTAGTGTGTTACTGATGGTAGCCTTTGTTACGTTAGTCCCAGCTTTCTGCAGGTCATTCACTAGGTCCCCCGTGTGGTTCTGGGATTTTTGCTCACCGTTCTTGTGATCATTTTGACCCCACGGGGAGAGATCTTGCGTGGAGCCCCTGATCGAGGGAGATTATCTTTGGTCTTGTATGTCTTCTATTGTCTAATTATTGCTCCCACAGTTGATTTCTTCACACCAAGCTGCTTGCCTATTGCAGATTCAGTCTTCCCAGCCTGGTGCAGGTCTACAATTTTGTTTCTGATGTTCTTCCACAGTTCTTTGGTTTTCACCATAGTGGAGTTTGGAGTGTGACTGTTTGAGGTTGTGGACAGGTGTCTTTTATACTGATAACAATGTCAAACAGGTGCCATTACTACAGGTAATGAGTGGATGACAGAGAAGTTAAAGAAGAAGTTACAGGTCTGTGAGAGCCAGAAATCTTACTTGTTTGTAGGTGACCAAATACTTATTTTCCAACATAATTTGCAAATAAATTCTTTAAAAATCAGACAATGTGATTTTCTAGATATGTTTTCTCATTTTGTCTCTCATAGTTGAGGTCTACCTATGATGACAATTACAGGCCTCTCTCATCTTTTTAAGTGGGAGAACTTGCACAATTGGTGGCTGACTAAATACTTTTTTTCCCCACTTAGCCTTTTGAAGAGAACGAAGTTTTGAGCGGGGGATCGCCACTGGCAAGGTTTTAAAGAAGTAGAGCAGTTTAGGGAGGAGTGTCATTTTAACAGCAGTGATCCGCCCTATCAGGGAAATGTGTAAGGAGCGCCACCTATCCAGAAGAGGGTGGAGATTACGAAATAGTTGGGGATAGTTGACTGAGTATAGGGAAGCGTAGGAGGAGGACAGTTGGATACCCAGGTAACGAAGGGAACGAGTCTTCCACTGGAAGTCATAATTGTGACGGAGGAGTTGGAGGGCAGGGTACGGGATCTTTAAAGGGAGAGCTTCCGTTTTAGATGGATTAACCTTATACAGAGAAAAATGGCCATAATATCGCAACGTTAACATGAGATTGGGGAGCGAGGTTTGGGGATTAGTGAAGGTCAACAGGACGTCGTCAGCAAAAATGCTGACTTTAAAGTCCCGGTCACGCACAGAAATCCCCATAATATCAGGATTGGAGCGTATTTTGGAAGCTAGGGGTTCAATACAGAGGGCGAAGATAAGGGGGATGTGAGCCAGGGAGCACTGAGGATCTTTCACAAAAACCACACTCGCCGCCAGTGAGTGCCAGGTTCACAAGATGAATACAAGACAAGCTTTCTAAATTTTATATATTTATTAACCCCTAAATGGGTCGGTATTAACATCTAACACATGCAGTTCAGAACAGATATGCAGATGTATGCAAGCATTAACATTTACTAGTTACAAGATACAGTGCAATAAAAATAAAAAGGGAATAACATTGAAAGAATTACTTTACCACGCATCTCCTTGATGTGGCGCTATAATCCAACACTCACACATGCTCTGTCATGTGTGAATACCCAGTGGAGGTCGCTTAGCATGTGGCATTAATACAACAATCCCGCCTGCATGCTCTTCACAGTCTCTCAGTCATAGTCTCTTGTAGTCTCAACACAATCTCCTCCCATTTCCTCTTACCTCATCTTTTATACCCTTTATGCCACCTCCCAGAATGAGGTCACCGGCGGCAGCAAGTCTGATTGAATAATGCACTCAAGTCCAGATTTTTTGTATAGAGCTGAGACCAAGTGGAATGATACAATGTTATCAGCCAGGTCTGATCTCCCTGCACAATGCATGTTTCTTTGATCACTCAGAGCTGTGTAAGAATACAATGGAGCCCTGCTGGGATGGATACAAAGCCCTATTGTTCCAGTGTTGCTACTACTGCCAATATACACCTAGGCTTATAGCTGCGCACATTATGAATAAATGCAGGTAAGAAGGGAGATACTATACCCAGAGATCAAAATACATCTCTGAGTTATAGCCATATTTAAGCAGAATCATCACAGGGGGATAGAGGACAACCCTGTCGCGTTCCGTTACAAATGGGGAAAGACTAGAGGTGGCGTGTGGAAGCTTAACCACAGCAGAGGGGGAAGAGTAGAGCGCCATAACCTCCGTAAAGAAGGCCCCTGAAAAGCCAAACTTCTTAAGCGTGGCAAACATAAAGGACCAATCCAGGCAATCAAAGGCCTTCTCAGGGTCTAAACTCAAGAGAAAGAGCAGGTACGAGATAATAAGATAGCCACCCCAGAAAAATTGAATTGAATGTACCTGTATGGTCATAGTGTGTTTCCTGGAGGAAAGACACGTCTGCTCGGAGGGACCGGAGCTCCTGCAGGACCATGCGTCGTTTGGTGTTGGAGCCCAGACCCTTGACATTGAGGGTAATGCACTTAGCCATAAGGACGGAGCATGTTCAAACCAGCTATAGCAAAGCAGATCTCACCCGTGGAGCGTAGTGTCTATAGCAAGCTAAAGTGGGAGGGGTTACGGAGGCCATCTCCGTCAGTCCGGTCAAAGAGAAGGAGGTCCCCAAATCTAGAGGAAGGAAAAGAGGGAGGGCGGAGGGACAAAGAGACAAAACATAACAAATAAAGAACAAAAAGACAGCAACCAAATAACATAACCAATTAAACCATGCATAGTGGTCAGGACTAAGTCTCCTGGCCGGGGGCAAAAAACAAATGTCCAAGTCAGAGTCAAGAATGACACTACGTGGAATCAACCAGTGGGTCCACAGCTGGACATAGCCCCCATAATGAAGGGGGGGGTGGAAAGCAGGGATGGGCCACCAATAGTAGGTGGACCAGAATAAACAATTAGAAACCAAAAATGAATAACACTAGGAAGATATCAGGGAGGGAGTCTAACCCGCCCCACCTGCAATGCAAAAAACAGCAAGAGAAATAAAGCTAGGCGGTTGTGGGACCGAAGAACAGCATACACAGAAAAACAACAGAAATGGCAGAAAACCCATAACAAGAGTATCCCTCCTAGGGTCTAGGAGGGCAAAAAAGATACAGTCAGGGAGGGGGGGATCCACCCTCGGTCTTCTGGAAGGAGCACTAGGAGAGGGTTGCTGGCGTCTCACAGATTTCTGGACAGTCCAGACTTGGGGAGGTAGTGGTAGCGGAGCAATCAATTCCCAACTCTGCAAGTCAGGAGGAGGAATGTCTATAGCAGAGCAGAACGGTTTCAGGTCCGCATAGGATCGTAGGGTAGCTAAACCTATTGAGCCTAGCCGTCAGAGAGAAGGGGAATCCCCAGCGGTACGGTATTTGACGGTCACACAGGAGCTGAAGCAGGGGGCGCAGATATCTCCTTTTCTGTAGCGTAATCCAGGAAAGATCTTGGAAGAGTTGGATCTTGGCTCCGTATGACATGCTGCTGACTTTAGCAACTAAAAAGTCAAAGTCCTCTTTAGAAGGCAGGTGAGCAAGGTATTCTAACCACGGTGGTGGGGCAGAGGAGACTTCCAGAGCAGCAGGAGGCAGAGACTGGGAAGGCAGATCAGGAGGAGGAGAAGACTGGGTATAGACGGCAAAGGGGGACATAGATGGAGTAGCCCCTAAGTCCATGTCCCCACTCCCGTGGGCGTGGGGGCTGCTGTAGAGGTGCAGGGCCAGGAGGCTGCAGGGACTGCTGAGGAATAGGGGGTTCCCCCATAGTACAAGGGAGCAATTCAGCAAGTTCCAGTGAGGCAGGATCCCCTTGATGCTGCAGGAGGGAGCCCGAAGAGGGAGAAACAGGCTGGAGCTGTGGGGAATGGGGGGGCAGTCAGCGCTGCGGGGTGTGCAGGGAAGTTGGCCGCCGCCTCGTTGAGGCCCGGAAGGTGGAAGGCACTGGGCGGAGGAAAGCGGTCAGGGTAGGCTGCCCAGACTGGTCGGCAGGAGCAGGATCGCCGGTAACCGATGTCCAGACTATTTTCTTGCCCATGAGGGGTCTTCAACGAGCTAGCGGTCCCATGCTATAGCAGGTAGGGCAGGAGCTCTCTTAGGATGCGTCCTTCCTCATGGAGTCGCCTCCATCACTGCTGTTTTTAACAGCCGAGTTAGCCGCCGACCCGTTAGGCTCTATCCCTGGGTGACAGCAAATTTTGTGCCCCCTATAGTTACACACTTGTCTGTAAATCCTGGGGTTTATAGATCCCTATGGATGTTTTCCCTGACAGAATTACAGAGGCTATTCTATAAAGCTACAGCAATACAACTGTATTGTTTTTTTTGTGATCTTGGCAGAAGAGATGGTCACCAGTTAGTCCAGTGAGCACCTCATCTCCTTTATTGTTTACAGTGCCACAGGTATGATTGTGGCTATGCCTGATACTACAGTTTAGGTGCATTTAAGTGAGTGGGACCAAGTTTCAATATTAGGCAAAGATGTAACCAAATGTGTGGTGCCATATCTGAGTAAACAATGTAGGATACAAGGCTTGCTGAAGCACTACGGACCTCAGTTGGTTGTTAGGATTATGGGAATTGATCAAATATTGATGGCCTGTCCTCGGCACAGGCCATCAATAATACAGTCTCAGAAAACCCTAACATTAAAGAGTGGAGTCTTGCTACACCGAGCACCAAGCTTACAGGGGAGCAGATGAACCCCCAAGGGGGCTAATGGGTCTCTAGAACCCCAACCCCTGCAACAGTGGTGCATGGCACAGTGTACTACATACAGATAGGCAGCATACAGCATTTCACACAGCCTGTGCATCAATATAATAAACTGGCCAGAACATTTAACAATCTCAGGTTGGGTTCTCATCTGCGTCAGAGTCTCTGTTGGAAACTCTGTCGCAGAGACCAACTAAAATTGGTGGAGTAAAAAGTCCTACTTTTCTCCATCGCTCTCAGTTTTGAAACTGCGTACACTCAGCGAACCCGATTATAGTCAGTGGGGTCTGGTGGTCTCCGTCTGTAACTGCTGTTGTAGCAGCCCATTTCTCCGTCATTTGGGTCCCCCGACACACACGAATGACAGAGAACCTGGATCTAGTGTGAACCTAGTGTCAGTGGTTGCCTTCCAGCGCTGGAGTCCTAGGTTCAAAGGACAACATCTGCATGGAGTTTCTATGTTCTCCCCGTGTTTGTGTTTGTTGCCTCCCACACTCCAAAGACATAAAGATAGGAAATTTAGATTGTGTACTTGAGCAACACTGAGCAATAATTGTGCTGCGGAATATGTTGGCGCTATATTAGTAAGTAAAATAAATTAATAAGGGCTAGGTACTGAAAAAATAGGAGGCAGGTAATATTTGCATTTATCTGCATAATGGGACCTCAGAATGAATTCCACTGGTGGGCGCTAGGCACCCCAGCCTGACATAGCTCTTGCTTTTGGCAATCCAGGCTTTATCCCAGCAGGAACTGCTTTAGGGAAAAAGTAGTAGTAGACTATCCATATGCTCTAATGCGCCTGATGTGACCGCTGAGATCAATCAGCGGCCTCAATGGTCCCTGGAGAGGGACCAATGACGTCACTCACGTATGTCACGATTCCTTGCCAGCAGCCTCTGACGCTAGGTTCACCCTAGCAGCACGGTCTCCGTCGTTTAGATTTGCCAGAGGACCCGAACGATGAAGAGCCAGATCAGTTGACTATAATATTGACTACAACCCCAATTCCAATGAAGTTGGGACATTGTGTAAAACATAAATAAAAACAGAATATGACGATTTATAAATCCTTTTCAACCGATATTCAATTGAGTACACTACAAAGACAAGATATTTAATGTTCAAATGGATAAACTTTATCGTTTTTTTGCAAATATTCACTTTGAATTTGATGCCTGCAACACGTTTCAAAAAAGCTGGGACAGGGGCAACGAAAGACTGGGCCAGGGGCATGTTTACCACTGTATTACATCACCTTTACTTTTAACAACACTCAATAAGCATTTGGGAACTGAGGACACTTATTGTTGAAGCTTTTCCGGATGGGAATTCTTTCTCATTCTGGCTTGATGTACAACTTCAGTTGCTCAACAGTCCGGGGTCTCCATTGTTGTATTTTGCGTTTCATAATGCGTCACACAACTTCAGTGGGAGGTCTGGACTGCAGGCAGGCCAGTCTAGTACCCGCACTCTTTTACTACGAAGCCACCCTGTTGTAACACGTGCAAATTGTGGCTTGGCATTGTCTTGCTGAAATAAGCAGGGACGTCCCTGAAAAAGATGTCGCTTGGATGGCAGCATATGTTGCTCCAAAACCTGTATGTAACTTTCAGCATTAATGGTGCCTTCATAGATGTGCAAGTTACCCATGCCATGGGCACTAACACACCCCCCATACCATCAGAGATGCTGGCTTTTGAACTTTGCGCTGATAACAATCCGGACAGTCCTTTTCCTCTTTGGCCCGGAGGACACGACATCCATGATTTCCAAAAACAATGTGAAGTGTGGACTGGTCAGACCACAGGACACTTTTCTACTTTAGGTCCATCTCAGATGAGCTCGGGCCCAGAGAAGTCGGCGGCGTTTCTGGGTGTTGTTAATATATGGCTTTCGCTTTGCATGGTAGAGATTTAACTTGCACTTGTAGATGTAGCAATGAACTGTGTTCACTGACAATTGTTTTCTGAAGTGTTCCTGAGCCCATGTGGTAATATCCGTTACAGAATGATGTTGGTTTTTAATGTAGTGCTGAGGGAGCGAAGGTCATGGGCATTCAGTGTTGGTTTTCAGCCTTGCCGATTACTTGTGGAGATTTGTCCAGATTCTCTGAATTTTTTGATGATATTATGGACTGTAGATGATGAAATCCCTAAATTCCTTGCAAATGTACGTTGAAAAACATTGTTCTTAAACTGTTGGACTATTTGCTCACGCAGTTGTTCACAAAGTGGTCACCCTCGCCCCATCCTTCCTTGTGAAGGACTGAGCCTTTCGGGGATGCTCCCTTTATACCCAATCATGACACTCACCTGTTTCTAATAACCTGTTCACCTCTGGAATTCTCCAAACAGGTGTTTTTTGAACATTCCTCAACTTTCCTGGTCTTTTGTTGCTCCTGTCCCAACTTTTTTGGAACGCATTGCGGGCATCAAATTCAAAATGAGTGAATATTTGCAAAAAAACAAAAAAGTTTATCTGTTTGAACATTAAATATCTTGTTTTTATTTATGTTTTACACAACATCCCAACTTCATTGGAATTGGGGTTGTACAATGGTATCCGCCATTTCAAAACTGAAAGTGGTGGAGAGTAAAGTCCTCCATGCAGGAGATTCGTCACAGCTGTAAACCCAGCCTGATACCACTGTAGGTCTTAGTGGTCACGTTAAGCTGCATCAACGGATAGCGGCAGCAGACAATGAAGTGCTCGGGACAGGTAAGTTTGCTTTATTTTTTTATTTTGCACCTCCACACAGATTGCTCAAATTTCCCAATTCCAACACCTTTAAATAGCTGTTGTCCCTTCAGTCACTACCTGTACACATGCAATGTGGACTTGACTGAGTGTACATGTGTTCTCAATAGGGAGAGGGGAGTTAGCCTGTGACAGACACTCTGATGGAGTCTTATATCCCTTGATAACAAAAAGATGCTGCCTATTATGCAATTATGTAAATATAATGTACATAATATATCATAACACAAGCCATTAATAAGAGGGAACACACTGCATGTGCATTCACAATGTGGGCATAATTCATGTATAATTGTCATGGGTTCATGAATTGCCAGTCATTTCCATGGACAGCATATATCCTCCCGGCGCCATCTTCATCAGGTTCACTGAACCCTCTTTAAAGTGCCACTTATGCCCCATTCAGCGAATAATGGGTTTTATGGTTCTAATTGCTAGAAATTGTGATTATGTTCTCATATCATGCCCTAGTATTTAATACACCATTTGTATGAGCTGAATGCAGGAAATAGCTTTATCTGTCTCCACTGAATTCTTGCAATAATTACATCTAAGTGAAAATATCTGGACGGAGGTTTATCACTTAGATAATCAGGCTAAGAGCCAGATATGGCCGCCATAGATGTAATTTAAGTCTGAGGGTTGTGGTTTATGAAGTGCTGGGCGTAGTGTTAGGCATCACTTATTGGAGAAGCCTTATATTCACTTCATATGATGGATTTTCTCTAGTTGGTGTTGTTGGTTTTGTTACTGTCATGGCTGTGAAGTTGGAGTTGCGGAATCAGAGTTGAGACCAGTTTTGGGTCAGAGTCAGAAAAAAGTTACTGAATCTGTCTTCAAAATAAAATTATTATTTTTAATTCTGTTCTACAATTATTAATATTGTATAATTAATTAGATGTATAGTTTGTTACATATGTAGTTTCACAGGAATTCCATCACTAGATTTTTTATAAAGTAGAGGATCTTTACTGCTTCCGACTGACCATGACTGTCAGCCATTTATGAAGAAGTTTGAGCAGGAGTCGGGTTGTGGAAAAATAGAGTCGATGGTTTGGTCTACCGATTCCACAGCCCTGCTTACTAGTTGAATTGCACGGATGGTACATGGATTATGTATGTGTGCCTCCACGGGCCCAAAAATTTACTTCAGTAATCTTGGGGCGCAAAACTATAAGGAATAGGACCTTTCCTGAGTTTTTCCCCGGGCTCACAGCCCCATACAAGGGCCCGTGATAATACAAGGTATGTGTATGGGACCATAGAATATAATACGTAAAACACGGCTAGCACACTGACAGTGCACACAGTCGTGTACAAGAGCCCTTATGTCCACCGAATCTAAGCAAGTTATATCACAGAGGACATAAATACATACAGTTAGGCTAATACAGGCTTACTGTTCAAAATGGCCGCCTCCGTTGCATTTTAGGTGCATTTTTGTAATCACAACCTAAAATATTTCATGAGGTAATGGTCTCACGAGGAGCATAAATCATGAAGGGTCGAGTGTCAAGATGATGACTAATTCTAAGAATATACTAATTATTGAGCCAGGAATACTGTAGATTACTAAAGGTAATTACATCTGTGAACCTGAAATAAAGCGAACCTCCAGCAGACACATGAAATCCTTCCCAGCATCCACTAACAGTACCCACGTTCTAACATTATTTATCATTCTTCTCTTATGGCACCTGTAACTTGCTTTTTAGAAGCAAATAAGCTAACTTCTGTTAACTAACTTCATCTTGATTGTTGAACTCACTAACTGAAGCATATGATACAGAGAGTTCTATGATACAGTGGGGAAAAAAAGTATTTAGTCAGCCACCAATTGTGCAAGTTCTCCTACTTAAAAAGATGAGGCCGGCCTGTAATTGTCATCATAGGTAGACCTCAACTATGAGAGACAAAATGAGAAAACAAATCCAGAAAATCACGTCTGATTTTTTAAGAATTTATTTGCAAATTATGGTGGAAAATAAGTATTTGGTCACCTACAAACAAGCAAGATTTCTGGCTCTCACAGACCTGTAACTTCTTCTTTAAGAGGCTCCTCTGTCCTCCACTCATTACCTGTAGTAATGGTTCCTGTTTGACATTGTTATCAGTATAAAAGATACCTGTCCACAACCTCAAACAGTCACACTCCAAACTCCACTATGGTGAAGACCAAAGAGCTGTGGAAGGACACCAGAAACAAAATTGTAGACTTGCACCAGGCTGGGAAGACTGAATCTGCAATAGGCAAAAAGCTTGGTGTGAAGAAATCAACTGTGGGAGCAATAATTAGAAAATGGAAGACATACAAGACCACTGATAATCTCCCTCGATCAGGGGCTCCACGCAAGATCTCACCCCGTGGGGTCAAAATGATCACAAGAACGGTGAGCAAAAATCCCAGAACCACACAGGGGGACCTAGTGAATGACCTGCAGAAAGCTGGGACTAACGTAAGAAAGGCTACCGTCAGTAACACACTACGTCGCCAGGGACTCAGATCCTGCAGTGCCAGACGTGTCCCCCTGCTTAAGCCAGTACATATCCGGGCCCGTCTGAAGTCTGCTAGAGAGCATTTGGATGTTCCAGAAGAGTATTGGGAGAATGTCATATGGTCAGATGAAACCAAAGTAGAACTGTTTGGTAGAAACACAACTCGTCGTGTTTGGAGGAGAGTGAATGCTTAGTTGCATCCACAGAACACCATACCTACTGTGAAGCATGGGGGTGGCAACATCATGCTTTGGGGCTGTTTCTCTGCAAAGGGACCAGGTCGACTGATCCGTGTACATGAAAGAATGAATGGGGCCATGTATCGTGAGATTTTGAGTGCAATCCTCCTTCCATCAGCAAGGGCATTGAAGATGAAACATGTCTGGGTCTTTCAGCATGACAATGATCCCAAGCACACTGCCAGGGCAATGAAGGAGTGGCTTCGTAAGAAGCATTTTAAGGTCCTGGAGTGGCCTAGCCAGTCTCCAGATCTCAACCCCATAGAAAACCTTTGGAGGGAGTTGAAAGTCCGTGTTGCCCAGCGACAGCCCCAAAACATCACTGCTCTAGAGGAGATCTGCATGGAGGAATGGGCCAACATACCAGCAACAGTGTGTGCCAACCTTGTGAAGACTTACAGAAAACGTTTGACCTCTGTCATTGCCAACAAAGGATATATAACAAAGTATTGAGATGAACTTTTGTTATTGACCAAATGCTTATTTTCCACCATAATTTGCAAATAAATTCTTAAAAAATCAGACAATGTGATTTTCTAGATATGTTTTCTCATTTTGTCTCTCATAGTTGAGGTCTACCTATGATGACAATTACAGGTCTCTCTCATCTTTTTAAGTGGGAGAACTTGCACAATTGGTGGCTGACTAAATACTTTTTTCTACACTGTATATAGGTTTATATGATAGAGGAGAGAAGCTGAACTCTGTGATATGTAGTTTAATATAATAGAGGAGAGAGGCCGAGCTCTGTTACATATAGGTTTATATGACAGAGGGAGAGAACCTGAGCTCTGTGATATATAGGTTATATGATAGAGGAGAGATCTATGATATATAGGTTGATAGGCTCCCAGGCTTGTCTTCAATATGCTTCTATTGCAGGCTGTGCTAGGCAGACTGTAATAAAAGTCTAGTGATTTTACAATACGTTGCAATGCATTAGCATTGCAGTGTATTGCGTTAGTGATCAAAGCCCAAAAGAATATATACATTTTGTTTGAAAATATTGAAAGTTCAAATTTCCTCCTTTCCCTAGAATATAAAAATAAACAAAGTAAAACACATACACATGAGGTATCCCTGTCTCTGAAAATACCCATTTCTATAAAAATATTTTTCCATATGGTAAACACTGTAGTAAAAAAAAGTCAGAAGAGTTGATCCGTGTTCTGTGAACGGAAAAATTAAAAAGTTATGGCTTTTGGAAGGCGGGGAGTTAAAAACAAAAATGAAACTGGCTGTGGCAGGAAGGGGGAACATCCTCCTGATACTCAGTTGAATTATGGAAACCATTCATCTTCATGAGTTTGTCCAGTTGACGTGGACGTACCAGTACCTACCACTTACATTGACTAACCACTCTCCATGACCTACAATAGGGTAACAGACATTGTATATACCCTAAGGCTAAATCACGTGTCAAGGATTTGCTAAAATTCAAATCATATCCGCACTCAGTTCAGCTCTAATGTAAATTAATTCGGTATCCTCAACCCTATTCAGAAGTTGCCGAAAAAACATGCAAGTATAGCCACGGTATAGCCCCATTAAGTGACAGTCGGGCTAATCCTTGTTCAGGCTCACGGCACATTCTCTGTCTCGACCTCAGATTTAGGCAGTGGATCGTCTTGTAGACAAATCTATAAACTTAGCCTTATGCTTATGTAACAAGAAGGGCAGCCAACTATGCTCAAAAAGTTGTCCATGTGCCAACCATTACCCCAACCTATCCAAGGACAGGGTAGCTGAGTCCAAGCTACTTAAGTATTTGTAGAGACATGGCCAATAGGCACACTAATTTCCACAGGAGGGTTTTCACCAGAGCTTTACTGAAATAGCAGTTGATCAGCCACTAAGTAGTTAACAGCAAAAAAATGGATTGTATATAAAAACCACAAAACCTTTATTATGTCACTTCATAAAATCCAGTGTTGCCAGAAGTTACATAGGGATGGCAGCATGGGCACCATTGTGGCAGCGACGCATTTTGAGC
This sequence comes from Leptodactylus fallax, assembly GCA_947044405.1. Taxonomy (NCBI): domain Eukaryota; kingdom Metazoa; phylum Chordata; class Amphibia; order Anura; family Leptodactylidae; genus Leptodactylus; species Leptodactylus fallax. The sequence continues at coordinate 92,438 of CAMRHE010000579.1, forward strand.
TACACAGAGTTCTTTGTCAAGCAGTTAGCAGCAGTTGCTCAGTTGTATCAAGGATCAATGACAGCAGTTCAGCACGGCACTAGATACTCTGAACACTCGGCAACTTCTCGCAGCGTGAAAGCAGAGGTAACACACAGCGATTGTCCAGTCCTCACAAGGCTTTGCACTCAGCTCCTTCAGGCCCCGCTTCTCAGACACACTTGCCTTCAGATACAGTCAGACTGAATTCCTGGATTGCACTGCATAGATGGGTAGCTGCAGTGGTTGCAATGGAGTTCAGAATAGAAGACCCGAAGGCGTGGGACACCTCCTTGTTATATGAAATTTTTCCTGGAGATGGTGCATAGCCTATACCTCAGATTGAAAAGGACACAACTAATAGGCCTAACTAGGTTCCACCCATTTAGTATGGAATATACACAACAGTAGACAGTGTATTACTTGTCATACAGTGCACAATAAGACACAAAGCAAAAGCAAATATATAAAACAGACATACAGATCAATCTGTAGCAATAATACTGATGGCCTATCCTTAAAGGGGTTGTCCAGGATATTTTAGTTTTGCGGAAAGAGGCCGGGGAAGGTGAAAAATTAAAAAAAAAAATCACTCACCTGTCCCTGGTGAACCGGTGTCCCAGGCCGCTGTCTGGTCCCCGAGGTGCCCCTGGACTTTTCTGTGGGAAGTACCTGCCGCACGTGACTGCTTGAGCCAATCTGCGGCCTAAGGAAAGGACCCGAGTGAAGTACCATGGCCTTTCCTTAGGCTGCTGAGGCTGGTGAAGCAGTCACGTGCAGCATGGCCTTCCACCTGGAAAGCCCCAGGGTGGTGCAGGGACTGGACAGCAGCCTGGGACACCGGAGCATTAGGCACAGGTGAGCATGTTTTTTTTTTTTTTTTTTAAATTTTTATACTTCACCTTCCCTGGCCTCCTGCCGCAATACTAAAATATTGTGGACAACCCCTTGAAGATAGACCATCAATATTAGATCTGCGAGGATCCGACTTTGCATGCTGGGAACTCCGCTACCCACTTGTCTTACAGAGTTTAGCAGTAGCAGTCCCTACACCCGCAGCTGATCTGCGAGGAAGTCAAACCCTTGTAAATCTAATATTGATGGCCTATCCTAAGGTTAACCATCAATATTAGAAAGTGGATAATGTCTTTAAGGCTTGTTTGGAAGGAGCTGGCTTTCTACCGCCTTACACTTGCACTTTTGCTATCTGTACCATCTGTAACTTGTAAGTGTATGCCTACTGAAATCACAGTCACACAATAGTCTTGGCGTAAGTGTTGCAGTTTGCGGAGTGTGCTGGCATCAGATAAGCTCTTTGGACTAGACCTGTAAGATTATAATTTAGTAGCAGCGCTTTCAGATTGCTTGTTTCCATTTGGCCGGGATTCAGATCATTTGTCACTTATATTGCACATAATTGCACACTCTTCTGCTTTTCTCAGACGAATGCATCCATGATATAGCTGAAATAAATGGAAAGCATAATGTGTCACATTTACAGGAACTATATGTCATAAGCCTCTTCTGGTATATGTGAGTCATATGGCAATGACATAAAGTGACATCACGGTGTAGTGACTTCTCTACAATCTGCAAGTCAAACTAAGTCTTAGGAACAGGATGTTATATATATATATATATATATATATATATATCTTACATAACAGTATGCATCATTGTGACTTAAAGGGGTATTCCCACGAACATAACCTTTTTAAAATTTGTAGATAATAAAAAGTTTAACATTTTTGCAAATATAAATAATACCGTAAATATTTTGCAGAGTTTTAAAGATTTTCTCTCTCTATCTTGTGAACACAGTCTTGTTGTCATGTTCGGTTGCCAATGGATACGACCATGAATGCTGGACCTTTCTAAGGTCAGAAAATCAGCAACGATGTCCTTCCTGTGACCGGATTATCTCCTCATACATGTAGAGTACCTGCCTGATAACCTGCCCACAATAAGAAAATCATGGCTAGGTTTTTGACAAGTCCCAGACCATAGAAAGTTTCTGCATTCGTGGTCATATCCATTGGCAACCGATCAAGACAACAGAATGTCACCACTAAGATAGTTGGATAAAATCTTTAAAACTCTGCAGAATTTTTAACTACTTATATTTGGAAAAATGTTTAACTTTTAATTATCTACAAATATAGATACGGTTATGTTCATGGGAATACCCCTTTTAAGAAACAGAATCAATGCATATGCCTGATACTGGTGGAATAAGAGCTGATAAATCTCTTCCAAGCTTTCAAGTTTCCTGAATACAAACAATTGTACTGCTTTCCGTGTCTGTTAATCCAAACCCATCCTGAATATTATTTGCCATTTAAGGATAAGGCCCCACGTTGCGGTAACACAGCATTTTTTGCTGCAGATTTTGTTGCAGTTTTTGAGCCAAAGCCAGAAGTGGATTGAGCAAGAGGGAGAAGTATAAGTACTTCCTATATATTTCCCATTCATTTTGAAGCCATTCATGTCTTTGGCTCGAAAAACCCAACAAAATCTGAAAGAAAAAAAGCTGAGTTTCCGCAACGTGGGGCCTCAGCCTCAAGAGGCACATAATGTAGAAATGAAAGAGTTAAAAAAAACAAAGCAGACCTCCGTAAATCATAATGTGCCCACTATAAATAGTATGCAGCATGAGTACCTAAAAAATGAAACCAGGATGCCCAGTTTTGCCCAAAGGCGAACAAACGGTCATGGTGGGAAGCGATAACATATCACCTTGTCAGTCTGCAAAAATCTTTTGGAAAGAAGCAGTCTAGTAGTAAAAGTACATTTACACGAAGTGATGATCTCCCGATTGATCAGTTGTAGGAATGATCATTCCCGATCATCGCCCCCATGTAAACATGTCTACCGAGCGAATGGCAAATGAGCAAACTGGTTCTTCAGATCTTATATGCAGTTCTTAAATTCTTTGTTTGTCAGGAGTACATTACCAGGAGATGAGCTGCTGACATTAAGCCAAAGCCAGATGCAAAAGGTATATAGAAGTACAGTGGAGAAAAAAAAGTATTTAGTCAGCCACCAATTGTGCAAGTTCTCCCACTTAAAAAGATGAGGCCGGCCTGTAATTGTCATCATAGGTAGACCTCAACTATGAGAGACAAAATGAGAAAACAAATCCAGAAAATCACATTGTCTGATTTTTAAAGAATTTACTTGCAAATAGGACAAATATTGGTGGCTTATGTTTTTATTATTTTGTATTTTGTATTGGGATGTTACATTTTTTTTTTTTTTTACTGGGCATCAAAGACTTGATAGGGCCCCAATGATTTTATTAATCAATTTTATAAAGAGATACACAGAATATATATATCATGCTCCGCTAGATGTAGTTTACAAGGAGGTAGAAGTATTTATTTTCCTATGAAGCCTGTACTGCAGCACACTAATGCCATGTGACTGCGTACTGGGAAGCTGTGTACGGGGGCTGCAAGCACACACCTCTGCCATGTGCTTTAGTCTGACTAGTAGCTACACACAATTTGGATACATTCCCTCTGTATTAGATGAGAAGTAAAAACCACTGCCTGATTTATTTTGCTCAGTGCAGTATGATCTTGTATTCCATGTATATCTAAAGTCATTTGTTCAGGGAGAATATTAAAAAAAGAAGTTCCAGAATGGGTTAAAAATGAAAAAACAAGCAGTTTCTCCCCTGCTGATGATGCTCCAATGATGTCCGTGTCCCTGTTACTCTCCACTTCTTGGTCCCTGTCTCGATACACAATAAATGGCTAGTAATGCCACTCAGTCGATCTCTAGCTAAGGTGGGTGATCACCGTGATTGGATGAGCAGGCATTTCCTGTGTGTGAGGCCAGGAAGTGGAGAACAGTCTAACTCCTTCATAAATGACGGCCAACTCCGACCAGACTACAACCCTAAATTTAATGCTCCATTATGTCAGTTGCCTGTTTTTTTGGGTGAAAAAAGGACAAAGAAGCCTGCGCCATTTTTTCTGTCAAAAAGGACATCAGCTGGAACAGAAGACAACTGATGGCAAAAAAACCATTGAAATTAATCAGTTTTTTAATTTTTATTTTGCATTTTTGATCCTCTAACAGATCAGAAAACTGACAGCACAGATGTCCCCTTAGTTCCCCCATACGACATATTGTCCCTTAAGTGGCCCCCAGACAGTATAACGCTCCCTTCTGCGCCAAACACTGTACAATGCCCCAAGTTGCACACAATATAATGCCACCAGGCCCAATACAGTATAACACCCCCAGCTGCCAAACAATATAATGTCTCCAGCAGCCATACAGTATAATGACCCCAGCTCCCACACAGTATATTGCCACAAGCCCCCAGACAATATAATGCCCCCTGGCCTAGTACCCTCACAGTATAATTCTCGGAGGTGGGGAGTAAGTGGTGATTATGATTCTTCTCAGTACATTCCCGATTAAGTATTCTGTCTTCACCGTAGAACCACCGGTGCTAAAGCAGAGGGAGGGACCAGGGATTTAGGGGAGGTGAGTACTAAGAAGAACCATACTCTCCACTCATCCCCCCGGTAGACAGTGGCCTGCCTCCATCAGTAGTGATGGAAAAACTCATTGTACCCCCAGTGACAGTTGGCAAGGTGGTCAACTACCTTTTCTTGTCATCTTGGTACCTGTGGAAGGTCTTTATACAATCCCTTTGTGGGTTGCAATATACACAGTTTGGGAAACAGGGTGTTATAACATTCTGTAATATATCTCTATATTCCTGGACACAACAACCATTTAAATTGGTAAATGTTTACATTTCCCTGGACAACCAACAACCAACCCCTTTAAATTAGTAGATTCTTTTACATAATATACTATGTGTGTATGTGTGTGTGTGTGTGTGTATATATATATATATATATATATATATATATATATATATATATATATATATATATATATATATACAGTACAGACCAAAAGTTTGGACACACCTTCTCATTCCAAGAGTTTTCTGTATTTTCATGACTATAAAAATTGTAGATTCACACTGAAGGCATCAAAACTATGAATTAACACATGTGGAATTATATACTTAACAAAAAAGTGTGAAACAACTGAAAATATGTCTTATATTCTAGGTTCTTCAAAGTAGCCACCTTTTGCTTTGATTACTGCTTTGCACACTCTTGGCATTCTCTTGATGAGCTTCAAGAGGTAGTCACCTGAAATGGTCTTCCAACAGTCTTGAAGGAGTTCCTAGAAATGCTTAGCACTTCTTGGCCCTTTTGCCTTCACTCTGCGGTCCAGCTCACCCCAAACCATCTCGATTGGGTTCAGGTCTGGTGACTGTGGAGGCCAGGTCATCTGGCGTAGCACCCCATCACTCTCCTTCTTGGTCAAATAGCCCTTACACAGTCTTGAGGTGTGTTTGGGGTCATTGTCCTGTTGAAAAATAAATGATGGTCCAACTAAACGCAAACCGGACGGAATAGCATGCCGCTGCAAAATGCTGTGGTAACCATGCTGGTTCAGTATTCCTTCAATTTTGAATAAATCCCCAACAGTGTCACCAGCAAAGCACCCCCACACCATCACACCTCCTCCTCCATGCTTCACGGTGGGAACCAGGCATGTAGAGTCCATTCGTTCACCTTTTCTGCGTCGCACAAAGACACGGTGGTTGGAACCAAAGATCTCAAATTTGGACTCATCAGACCAAAGCACAGATTTCCACAGGTCTAATGTCCATTCCTTGTGTTCTTTAGCCCAAACAAGTCTCTTCTGCTTGTTGCCTGTCCTTAGCAGTGGTTTCCTAGCAGCTATTTTACCATGAAGGCCTGCTGCACACAGTCTCCTCTTAACAGTTGTTGTAGAGATGTGTCTGCTGCTAGAACTCTGTGTGGCATTGACCTGGTCTCTAATCTGAGCTGCTGTTAACCTGCGATTTCTGAGGCTGGTGACTCGGATGAACTTATCCTCCGCAGCAGAGGTGACTCTTGGTCTTCCTTTCCTGGGGCGGTCCTCATGTGAGCCAGTTTCTTTGTAGCGCTTGATGGTTTTGGCCACTGCACTTGGGGACACTTTCAAAGTTTTCCCAATTTTTCGGACTGACTGACCTTCATTTCTTAAAGTAATGATGGCCACTCGTTTTTCTTTACTTAGCTGCTTTTTTTCTTGCCATAATACAAATTCTAACTCTCCATTTAGTAGGACTATCAGCTGTGTATCCACCTGACTTCTGAACAACACAACTGATGGTCCCAACCCCATTTATAAGGCAAGAAATCCCACTTATTAAACCTGACAGGGCACACCTGTGAAGTGAAAACCATTTCAGGTGACTACCTCTTGAAGCTCATCAAGAGAATGCCAAGAGTGTGCAAAGCAGTAATCAAAGCAAAAGGTGGCTACTTTGAAGAACCTAGAATATAAGACATATTTTCAGTTGTTTCACACTTTTTTGTTAAGTATATAATTCCACATGTGTTAATTCATAGTTTTGATGCCTTCAGTGTGAATCTACAATTTTTATAGTCATGAAAATACAGAAAACTCTTGGAATGAGAAGGTGTGTCCAAACTTTTGGTCTGTACTGTATATATATATATATATATATATATATATATATATATATATATATATATATATACATACTGTATATATATATCCCTGGACAACCCCTTTAAACTTTTAGAACATTCTCCATATTTTTGTAATATTTCTAACCCTAAACAAATAACAGGTGCTTTGGCTTGTGTGACTTAGCCGACTAAACACTAATAAGAACTTGGCTTCATGTATGGAAACAATCGTCACCGATAAAGAGAATAAACCAAACTAGAATTTGCCTGGGACCTATGGTTCAGAGCGGCTGTATAGCTCAGTGCTGGAACAGAATGTGTTATTGCTGATATGAGTAAGTACATTAAGTCATCCTCCCATAAGGCCATGTTTCTGCTGTCAAGTGTATTATGAGCTCAAGCCAACATGGCATACAAATAAGATGGGATCAGTTTCTGTGCTCTGGGTTTTATAGATAATGCGGGCCACTTTGTATATCAGCAATGAAGTGGTATAGATTTTGAGAGTTAAACCTGTGTACTCTGTGACCTCCAGCGCAATGATCATTACAGTAATCTATCTAAATGACTAAGTCGTAGGAGGGCGCCTACGTGAGCGTGGATTACTGTTTGTTTTCTTGTCATATACTTAACTTATCCTTTAAATCTTTACTCAAACATTCAAAGTAAAGGGAAATCCATCTTTCTATCATCTATCCATCTATGGGGTGATTCTAAAAGAATGGTCTGAATTATAGCCTTGGTATTGAGTGAATATAACTCAAATGTATTAACGTGAAAAGACACATTACGTATCCAAGCTTTATCTATGCACTGCAAATGTTCAATGTGATTTCCATGGTCTAGGCGCTAGTTGAGTTATGTCAGGACGCGTTCCAGCATATCCTTGGATATGGACACCTCTGTTGCAGTGAGGCGTCGTTTCTGGTCAGTCAGATCCTGTGGTTGGGTGGGGGATTCAGAGTCCTTGATGTAGCCCCACAGAAAAATAGTTGTAGGG
>CAMRHE010000579.1:705000-888723 GCA_947044405.1 Leptodactylus fallax
GATCTGATAACTCAGTGTGTTTACAATGAACCAGACAAGAGTGACGGAATTCATTTTACTGGGTTTTGGAAACCTTCACAGCTTCACTATTGTATTCTTCATTCTTTTCTTGCTCATCTTTCTTTTTACAGTTCTGGGAAACCTTCTTATTATCATCCTAGTCTCCACCAATGTCCATCTCCAGTCCCCCATGTATTACTTTCTTTGTCATCTTTCCATTTCTGACCTTGTGATTTCCACAAATGTTGTTCCCAACATGCTCGGTGCCATACTACAAGGAGGGAAAATAATGACCTATCTTGGCTGCATCACCCAGTTTTATTTTTACTGTGGTTCAATCATTACAGAATGTTATCTTCTTTTAGACATGTTCTATGATCGATACTTGGCCATCTGCAACCCTCTCTAGTATTCTAGTATCATGAACTTTAAACGCCAGTTCTATCTTTCAGTATGGCCATGGTTGGTGGGTCTTACTTTTAATCTTTCAGGAGTCCTTCCTATAGCAAACTTTAATTTTTGTCATGACAATATCATTGACCATTTCTACTGTGACTTTTTTTCCTCTTCAGAAGCTTTCTTGCTCAGACACTTCTGTTGTAGAACTTGAAGGATTTCTGTTTTCTATGCCACTATTTATCTTCCCATGTGGTTTTATCATTGTAACCTATGTGTGTATCTTTCTCACCATATATAATATATCTTCTACAACTGGCAAACAGAAAACCTTTTCTACCTGCAGTTCACATCTTGTTGTGGGGACATTTTATGGGACGCTCATAGCTAAATACATGATCCCATCCAAAGGAAATTCATCACTCATTAATAAGACTGTTTCCTTACTGCACACTGTATTTACTCCTCTGTTTAACCCTATAATATATAGTCTTAGAAACCAGAACATAAAAATGACATTTAAAAAAGTGTCTGGCTAATAAAAAGAACTTTTATTCATTCAAATGTTTTTGTGTCTTACTAAGGGCTGGTTCACATCTGCGTTCGGTTTCTGTACAGGGGAGTCCGCTTGGGGACCCCCCGAACGGAAACCTATATGCAGAGAGAAGCGGTTTACATAAGGAAACCTGCGGACACCATAGACTATAATGGGGTCCGTGTGGTTTTCGCTCGGTTTACATAAGGAAACCTGCGGACCCCATAGACTATAATGGGGTCCATAAGGTTTTCGCTCGCTTGCAGCACTTTTCTCTCTGCATGTTTCCACATGTTTCGTGCGGAAACCAAGTGGAAACCACCATTATAGTCTATGGGGTCCGCAGGTTTCCTTATGTAAGCCGCTTCTCTCTGCATACAGGTTTCCGTTCGGGGGTCCCCAAGCAGACTCCCCTATACGGAAGCCAAACGCAGATGTGAACCAGCCCTAACATGCTTACTATAGTAACATAGAAGATAAGGCTGGACAAAGTCACACGTCCATCAGGTCCAAACTATACACCCACCAAGCTCATCCAGATACTGCTAATGAAATAATTGTGTCCAACACTTTTGTGTTCCCTACAGTATTGAGCTACAGAATTCATCATGTTCTACTGTATTTTGCACTGTATAATGCTTATTACAGTTGCCCATTGTTTGGGTGGAGGACATCAAAATAGTGGACATAGTGAAAAGTAGTATATAAAAGTTGGATAATTTGTCAAAGGGAGTCAGGCTCACCTTAATCTAGTGCCGTTTCCCTGAGCGCTTGTTCAACTGCTATGATAATTATAATCGGTACATGCACAGAATAGCTCTGAAGCTTGCCCGTCAGAATCAGCTGTACTACACATTCATCGAGTATCATAGAAATAGTACAAACACAAGAGCTGAGCACCAGGCAAGATTTCAGCCAAGCTTGCTGGCCCTGACAATAAGAAAAAGGAGAGAGGGATGGAGAGCAATCCTAGGCACTGTTTGGAGCAACGAGAGCAACAGTGACACCCTCGCAGCTCCAAACAACCATTTGCATATTTAGAAATAAATGTATAAAGAGCCTGTCTATATTTAGGGTAGGTTTCATAGGGTTGGGGCTGGTAGCATACTCACTTTAACCCCTTTTTTGTTTTTCACTCCCCTCCTTCCAAACCCCATAATCTTTTTATTTTTCCATTCACAGAGCCATGTGAGGGCTTAATGATTGCAGGACAAATTGTTTTTCATGATGCTACCATTTATTATTCTGTACAATGTACAGGAAAGCTGGAAAAAATTCAGAATGGAGTGGAATTGGAGAAAAAAATGCATTTGTAAGACTTTCTTACTGGCTTTGTTTATACAGCATTCACTGTGCATCCAAAATGATGTCACCTGCATTCTATGTTTTTGTATGTTTCCGGAGATACCAAACTTATATAGTTTTATGTACATTTTAACCCCATAACAAAATATAAATCTTTGCTAAAAATTTTTTTTTTCTTAAAGTTGCCATATTCTGACTTCCCTAATTTTTTTATATTTTCGCGTACGAAATGCATATGGTGTCTTTTATTGTGGGGCCAGGTGTACTTTTTAGTTATACGACACATATATGTCTTTTTGGGGAATTGCTTTGAGGCAAAACAGTAAACAGTGATTTTTTTTTTTCCCGCTATGGCGACAGTATGGGAAAAATATTTTTATAATATTTGTAGCCCGGGCATTTTCAGACACAGGGATACCTAATGTGTTTGTGCTTCACAGTAATTTTTTACTTTTATACGTATTCTAGGGAAAGGGGGGGTGATTTCAACTTTTAATTCTTTTTATTATATATTGATTTTTTTATACTTTATTTATTATACCCCCTAGGGGACCTTGAACCCCAGGGGGTCTGATCACTAATGCAGTGCATTATAATGCATTGCAAAATACCATCATTTGTATGAAAATTCAAGGCTCCTGGCTGTCATGGCAATGGCTCACCAACCCTGGATCTCGTTCCGGGTGCCGGCATTCCTACCAAAAATGACGGCGCCCATGCACCACCAGGAAAATGGCGCCTCGGTCAACTTTGAACTTTTCTATGATCTGCTTCAATAGTAATGCAGTGAAAGTCCCATGGACTGCAATACAGTTGTACCCACAATGGGGGCTAATACAATAGTAATAAAATAAAAAAAAGTTTTAAAAAATATAAAAAAACTAAAATTTCAAATCACCCCCTTTCCCTAGAATACATATAAAAGTAAAAAAAAAATACTGTGAAACACATACACATTAGATATCCTTATTTCTGAAAATGCCCAGTCTACAAACTTATAAAATTATTTTTCCAGTATGGTGAACGTTGTAGTGGGAAAAAAAAAATCAAAAGTGCCTCTGATAAAAATGTAAGTAAAAAGTGATCAAAGCAATAGATATTCCTCAAAATGATATAACTAAAAAGTACACCTGGCCCCACAAAAAAAGACACTCTATACATGCCCATACACAGAAATATAAAAAAAGTTACGGGTGTTAGAATATGGTGACTTTAAGATTAATTTTTGTTTGCAAATTTTGTGACTTTGTTAAGGGGTTAAAATGTAATAAAACTATATAAATTTGGTATCTCCGGAATCATACTGAACAGAATACAGGTGCATGTCATTTTGACTGCACAGTGAACGCCGTAAAAATGAAGCCTGTAAGAAAGTTTTTCAGGAGGATCGCCATCCTCTGGAAAGAGATTTGGGAGCGGCGATCCATTACCATTACACTCGAAAGCTTATGAAGACTCCCATTCTGATCATCAGTTTATTTCTATTACAGGGATTTTAATATACTATATAATATTACTATAAGAATAAACTAATATAATATTACTATTAAATATATATTATACCATTGTATTAGTGATCAGACACCATGGAGTTCAAAAGAGAAAAAAAAAAAAAATGATTAGATATAAAAATAAATAAATAAATAAATAAAGTAAAATACATACAGTTTTTTTTTCTGCTTTGATTTCCATAAAAATTTACATTTTTTTTTCTTCAAAGTTTTGGATTTTTTTAAGGAATTAAAGGGAGAATGTCAGCAGGAAAATTGGTATCAGACTAATGGCAGTATGTTTTAGGGCTGCTTCTACACTTCCAAAGATGCCTTTCTTATTCTGCATTGCAGCTTCATTTTTATGAAAATCAGTGTTTTATTCTTATGCAAATTAGCTGAAAGGGGGCTAATGAATAGTGCTGGTGGCATTTATCTTTTTTCACTGAAACTGTAGCTTTTTCATCCTACCATGCACAGCGGAAATGAGCAAAACGATTTGTAATGAACCAGTTTCAGCCTGAATATTCCTAAAGTTTCATATTTTCATGAAACTGAAAGTTTTGTGATTTGTCTTGGGCGAACCAAAACGGTCACCGCTATATTTAAGGAAAGGTAGAAAAGCAGAGGGGGAAGAGAAGGGTCACATGGTCTCTGCTTCCTAGATAGACTTCTGACATTACCTGACAGCCTCCCAGCCAATCATGAGTGGAAGGTGGAGAGATTACAGTGCAGATGTCACATCAGCATATTAGATACAGCAAGCAGCCGAGGGGAAAAATATGTTATCACTGCATGATCCAAAACAATTGCTGCTAATACATTGCTATAGGTGCATCTCAATAAATTAGAATATCTTTGAAATGTTCATTCATTTCAGTGATCCAGTAATTCAATTCATAATCAGCGTCTTCCATGATTGTGTGTGTCCTACTGAACCAGACTGAGGGACCATTTAAAGGCTTAGGAAACCTTGGCAGGTGACACACTGAATTTACAATACTGAATTTTCTTTACAATATTCTAATTTTCTTAGATTTGGGTTTTCATTACATGTAATCAGTAATCAACATTTTATCAATCAATTTACAGAAATAAAACACTTGAAATAGAACACTCTGTGTGTAAAGAATCTAGAAAATATAGGAGGTCACTTTTTTCATTTAATTACTGAAATAAATAAACGTTTCAAAGATATTCTAATTTATTGAGATGCACCTGTAGTAGGAAAACATCACCAACATTGCAATAGAAGTAAATAATTACAGGAGGAGGATTAGGAGAGCACAATTTAGTTAGATTTAATTAAATTTAGACAGACAGGTAGAAAATAGGAGTGGGTGAGAAGCTCTGCAATGTGCTGTGTGGCTGCAGTATTCACTGTGTACACTGGCCAGGTCACTCATTCATTGCTAATAATCTAATTTTATTACGTCTTTTTTTTTTTTTTTGCAGTAGAGCTATTTTTTTAAATGCAGTGTCATTACAGTGCAAATCTCATTTTGTTTACAAGTTTTTTTTGTGTTTTTTTTTTTAAATAGTGTTTTTTTTGTTAAACAGTACTACATTAAATTATTACTGCAAAAATACAAGCTAACTCACGCAGTGTGTTTTTGTATAATATTAACTGATAAGGCCTACTTTTTAGAGCAAAATCTCATCTTCTTGTTATATATTTTTAAGTATTGTTTTTTGTTAACAAATAGAGATGAGCGAATTTTTCAAAAATTCAATTCGACCAATTCTCCGAAGTTTCCAAAACAATTCGATTCGATCCGAATTAATTTGCGACAAATCACAAGAACTTCCCGCAAACCACAGCGGAAGCATGGTGTGCACACAGAAACTGTGTGCGCACCCTGCTTTGCGGGTGTCAACCATATGTAACGGCTGACACTGTCCTCTAACACCCTCGGTTAGAGTTGAGCCCCGCTCTGACTAGTGACCCTGAGTCTGCCCCATTGCTGTCCCTCCGCATACCTGGTTGATTCTGCCTTGAATGGAGACTGTCAGCCTATGTTTCTGCACGGGCTGACAGCCTCCTATACACTGCAATACACGTGTATTGCAGCGTATACCTATTAAAGCAGCAATCGCTGCTTCAATGCCCTATGGTGCTATTATTATACTCTGGGGTCTCCTCAGACCCCAGAGTATAATAATCAGAGGCCCAGGGGAAGTGATTAAAAAGAACAAACAGTTAAACTCACCTTTACCTCACCTCTCCTGGGAATCCGGCTGTCTGAGCATCCTCCTCGCTCCTCTTCTTCCTTGCGACTGAAGTTCTTCTCCAGAGACGTCACTGCTGGGGCCTGTGATTGGGCCTCAGCGGTCACGTGGGGGTGTGATGATGTCATTACACTGGCGCACTCCACATGACCTCTGGGGCCCAATCACAAGCCCCAGCAGTGAAGCCTGGGGAGCAGGACCTCAGTCACCGTCTCTGGAGTTAATGCTGAGCCCAAGGCAGGTGAGTATCAGTATTTTTTTATTTTTAATCACCGCGGGGGGTGCCAAGGGGGACAGGTAGCATGGCAGAACCCCTTGGATGCAGCGGTCATGTTTGACCACGCATCCAAGGGGTTAAAACCCCGATCGGAGCTGAGCGATTTGATTCATTGAAGCGTGAGGAAATCCGGAATCGATGCGAATTGAAGATTTCCTGAAATTCAGATTGAATTCCACTTCGTCAGCTTCGATTCACTCATCAGTATTAACAAATATAGAAAAATTGCCATTATCACACAGTGTGTTCTAGTCTAATACTTATTGAGCACACTTTTAGTGCCAAATCTGATTTCTTTGGCAAGGGAGGGGAAGAAGGAAACACTCACGATACTGACACACCATCCATAACCGCACAATCTAAAAATAAGAATGTGGATGGCAACAGCAACACTATTTTTGGTTTTGGTGGTGCTGCCAGTAGCCACAGGATTGTTATACTTCCTGAGAATAAAGTTGAAGTTTTTTTTATTACTTATCTTGCTCATCTCAGTCACATGAACATATTGCATCTGAGAGTGAAATGATCTTGAGTCAGGCTTCTGTGTGTTCCTCCTCCTCTAATGATTTAAGACGTAATATACCGCAGGTCCTTTCTAGACTGTCAACCATGTCTTTTTCAGCTTCAATGACATAGATCCCTAGTAGTCATGTGGCACCTGCTGAAAAAGATATTTATACTAGTCTGAATCTTCTTCCTCTTTTTCATGAATTGGATGAGAACAGTCAGCATTACTTGGAGGTAGAGGAGGAGAAGACATGACTGTTAATGGAGGAGTTAGTAGAGACAGGGGATGTGGTACTGGTAGTTGTTCTGGTAGGCACACTAGAGGTAAATCTGAAGGTGGAAATTATGAGGGTGTGTGTAAGAATTCCATGCTCATGATGAGTCAGAAAAAAAGCAGGGAAGGCAATGACATTGCTAATGATGATTTTTTTGCAGATAGAACCTGACAACCAGGTCAGGGTGACAAGATGACATCAGAGGAAGAGGTTGGTGGCAGTGGTGATAGTAGCAATTCTAGCAAAAGCACAGCTCCAACATTTAAAAAGCCTGCCAAGGGCAGACCTAGGGGAACTTGGGGATGGTAGTGTTGGCACTGGTGGTGGCAGTGGCTGACAAGTTTCCAGTGCTGCAGCAGCAACTACATGCAGTGATCTCTCGTGTGGGAATTATTTTGCACATTGCCATGGATTTGTCATTTGGCAATGTGGAAGATCTGAATATCTGAAGAAGCAGAATATTAGACGTGGCTGTGCAGGAACAAAGGTAGGAACCACATGTTTCAATACTCACATGAAAAGGCATCATCAGCTCAAAATAGAATTGGCAGTGCCAGTGGAAGTGAGCAAAACTATGCTACTTCTCCCTGTGATCTTTCTTGTAGGCAGGCCACATTCACACCTAGCACATTGTCATTGTTATCATCATCATCACCAACTACTTCTCCTACTTCTTCTCCTTTACATTAATGTCAGTCATCCATAAGGGAATTTTGGCCAGAAGACAGCAATATGCGCTAAGTCATCTGATGGTTCTGAAACATAACTGGCACCTGACCAAGTTGTGGGTTGTGCAGTCGCTGCCATACCACTTAGTGGATAACACTGAGTTTCGCCACCCGAAGACCCTTGTCACTTGCCACTGTGACTGTTGGCATACTAACAACAAAATAAAACAAACATTCCCACCACTGCTTTTTCCAATATGAACGCCATGTTTGTGCGACATTCAACTTCCATAAAGGAATAATTTTTGGTGGCCTTTTCTTTTGGAAAGCTACACTTTCTTCATCATGTTCAATAATAACAAAATAGGAAGCCTGTTGTTCTTACAAGTCCTCAAATTGGGCACGTTTTTATATAACACCATTTTTTATTCAATATAACTGCCATATGTGTATGAAAAACCATGGGAAGCACCTTTCCCCAAAACAGGATAATTTTTGTAGCATTTTAAATGTTTTAATTCATAACAGCAAGTGTATGGTTAAACTGGTAGTTCATATCCACTGCCTACCATCCATATGTCAGCTGTGTTTGCCTTAGAAGGCTAGATAGAGTCCTAGGGTCCCTGACAGTGTCAAGCTTTATTTTTAAGCCAATTCAGGCTGAGGCTCCAAGTTGCGGAAACACAGCTTTTTTTTGTTGCAGATTTTGAGCCAAAGCCAAGAATGTCTACAAAAGTAATGGGAAATATATATGAAGTTCTTATACTTCTACCTTCTGCTCAATCCACTCCTGGCTTTGGCTCAAAAAAATGCAACAAAATCTGCAACAAAAAAAAACTGTGTTTCCATAACGTGGGGCTTTAGCTTTACAGGGAATCTGTCTGGTCAATCTGGGACACTAAACCACCCACAGGTCCTTATGGACCTGGAGTTTAGTGTCCCAAATCACCCTGTTTTAATGCAATCCGCAGGCGCATTAAAAATAAAAAACCTTTATACTTACCTAGAGAAGGGTCCGATGAACGCTGTTCGGCTGAGAACAGTCTGGCTTATTCATGAGTTTCTTTGTTGGCACGCCTCCCGACGCCTGCGATATTCTTCAGTGAAGCCGAAGATGGACAACCTGGCTTCACTGCGCAATTGCCAGAGGTACGGGGCATGCGCA
This sequence comes from Leptodactylus fallax, assembly GCA_947044405.1. Classification (NCBI taxonomy): domain Eukaryota; kingdom Metazoa; phylum Chordata; class Amphibia; order Anura; family Leptodactylidae; genus Leptodactylus; species Leptodactylus fallax. Next base: position 713,848 of record CAMRHE010000579.1, read on the forward strand.
CTGAAGCCGAGGTGTACTCCTCTGGCTTCATTGAAGAACTGCGCAGGCGCGGGGAGTACAGCAGCAGCGTGAGTATAAAGCTTTTTTATTTTTAACGCAGTCATGGATTGCATTATAAAAGGGGGATTTGGGATACTAAACCCCAGGTCCATATGGACGTGTGGGTGGTTTAGTGCCCCAAATTGCTCTGACAGATTCCCTTTAAGCTGATTTGTGACACAAAACAAATCTTTCGATAGAGCCAACCAAACTTAAAAACAAATCATCAGAGCTTCACCCATCTCTAGTCATGATATTTAGACGCAAATGTCATGACAATGGCTTACTCCACATGAACACTGAAGCCCAATCACAGGTCTGGGCCACTGACATAATTTAGAAGGTCAAAAGAGGCCCAAAGAGGACGGAGACCCACACCAGACACCACAGTAGAGCCCATAAGAGATGAGTTAGACTATTTGTTACTCATCTCTGGTTTAGCCCCAAGCCAAACTTTCTTGTGACACAGTGGACCAAACTCCAGTCCAAAGGCCTGACTGTGATGGCATATTATCATTATGTTAATTAAAGCTATCCTTTCTACTCTATACCTCAGAACCTGTCCCCTCCATCTAGAAGTTACCCTGCACTCCAAGCAGTGTAAAAAACATGATGGAGGATTTCTTCCACAGGGTTTGTTCACTTTTGAGTTGGAAGAAAAAGTCCTGCATGTATCTGTCAAATTGTGTATGAAAAGTAATGAAACACGACAGAAGAAAGTTTTTTTATGTTTTTTACACTCCGTCTGCATGAGTCATTCCAGCACTGTTTAAAGCCTCTTACAGACGACCGTGTACATGGTCAGTGTGCTAACTGTGTGCCGCCTGTGTCTTTAATTCATGGCCGGCGGCAAGCACACGGTCGTGTGTAACCGGCCTAAGTCTGTTGCTTTCATCCTATGACAGATGAAAGCAAGGAGTTATATTAACGGAACTGTGAACTTAGCCTTATGCTTAATGTGCACAACTAAGTGTGCAGTCCAAGTATCTTGAGTTTTTTTTTTTTTAATCAGAAGGCACTCCTATTTCATCCAAGTGCCGTTCATTTTACATTAATGTCAAAGGGTGGCTCGGCTCATGAAAACGGATCTAATTAGGACATGCTGGATAAATATCGGAGTGGAATGGAAGATCAGAAGGCACATCAGAAGGAACCTTCATTATTTTCTTCCAGTCAATAAAAATCTAATCTGGCCGCGTGATGGATATGTGGGTGACTTGTTAGAGGACATGGTTCTGATAACTGTAATTCACCCTGAACTTCTGTGATCATCACGTGACTGTGTTTGAAAAACGCAGCACTTCAATTTTACCTGCAGAAACGTTCGCATTTTTACTATAGATTTAATAAGCCCCATATGCAACTGAAAACATGGGGTATGCTGATGGGAAGGGGAGAGACACTAACAAATCCCTTAGATGTCACAGTTGCTATTGACTGAGGCATTTTAGGCTTAGGCCAGGGCCCCAAATGCCATAAACGCCGCAGTTTGGCCACGGTGGAAACGCCGCAGAAAAAAACCAGACGTTTTACAATCCCTGCATAGTGGATGGGATTCACTCGTACACTGCGGAAAAATACGCGCAGTGGAAACGCTGCGATTTCCAAAAACGTTGCAATTTTGGAAACCGCAGCATGTCAATTATACCTGTAGAAACACTGGTGGTTTTTCTGCCATCGCTTTTATGCTGCGGCCTGCTACGTGGGGGCCTTACGCTAGGTTCACACGTGTGTTGGGGTTTCTGTTCTTTGGGTTTCTGACTCTAATAGATCTAATAGGTAAACTCAGATGGTGAGATGGGAGTCTTCAATAGGGTTCGCCATCACCATATGCAAGTGAAAATGTGTGGGTATGCTGATAGGGAGGGCAGAGATACTAATAAATCCCTAGGATATAATGTCAGAAGTGCGGTGTCAGAAAGGGGGGCATGATTCAGAGCTCCAATCAGAGGCAGCCAGTGTCAGAGCTCAGAATCACACCCCTTATCTGCTCCGCTCTCCTGACAGTACAGAGTATAAATAGCATATGAGGCACCAAAACTAACAGTATTGATTGCTCAGGAACAGTGGGGGCTAGAGAAAAAATTCCAACTATGTCAGAATCAATGGAGTAGCATATATTGAATGATGTAAAAAGCTGGACTTATTGATTGTGGTGAAAGGTCCTCTTTATTATGGCTGTGATCAGTGTTATCACCACTTGTGTCTAGAGATGAGCGAATCGAAGCTGATGAAGTGGAATTCAGTCCAAATTTCAGGAAATATTCAATTCGCATTGAATCCGGATTTCCTCACACTTCGTGGTAATGAAAAGCACAGCTTCGATCGGGGATTTTAACCCATTGGATGCCGTGGTCAAACATGATCATGGCATCGAAGGGGTTCTGCCATGCTACATGTCCCCCTCAGAACCCCCCGTGGCGAGATCGGGGGGTGACGACAGGGCTAGCATCAGCACCCGGCGTACCCGGGCAAGTGCTGGGGCCTCATGATAGCGGTCGGGGAAAGCCTGGTTCCTCAACCGCTATACATACTGCTAATGGAGAGGGGCCTGGCTATGTCCAGGCCCCTTTTCATTAGATGCCAGGCCAGGGGAGGTGATTAAAAATAAAAAAATACTGATACTCACCTGTCCTGGACTCAGCATGTACTCCGGAGCTCTTCCAGCCAGTGACTGAGGTCCTGCTCCCCAGGCCTCACTGCTAGGCCCTGTGATTGGGCCCCAGCGGTCATGTGGAGCGCGCCGACGTAATGAAGTCATCACACCCCACGTGACCGCTCAGGCCCAATCACAGGCCCCAGCAGTGACGTCTGGAGAGCAGGACTTCAGTCGCAAGGAAGAAGAGGAGTGAGGAGGATGCTGCAGACTGCCGGATACCCAGAAGAGGCGAGGTAAGGTGAGTATAAGTGTTTGTTATTTTTAATCACTTCCCCTGGGTCTGAGGAGACCCTAGAGTATAATAATAGCACCAGCTCTGGAGGGGGGGGGGGGGTTAAACACTTTTTTTTAACTTTCTTTACATTTTTTCTTTTTGTCCCCATAGGGGATTGAAGCGATATTCTGATGGCTGCTTCAATAGGTACAGTATATGCTACAATACACGTGTATTGCAGTGTATAGGAAGCTGTTAGTCCATGCAGACGCATAGGCTGACAGTCTCCATTCAAGGCAGAATCAACCAGGTATGTGGAAGGACAGCAATGGGGCAGACCCAGGGTCACTGGTTAGACCCCGGGTTGCCGAATAGGAGCAGCGGCACCCCCCCGAAAACGTCGTGGGAGGGCCAATCGGGACCCCAATATATAATAAAACCCCTGAGATGCCGCGGTCAAACACGGAGTTAACACCCGCGATTGGAGCTCAGTTTCTGTGTGCGCACCATGCTTCCATCGTGGTTTGTAGGAAGTACTTCCCAGCAGCATCATACTATTAGGGTGGATCTTGGGAAGGGGTTAACGCGATTCTCTATGAATTAATTTGAATCAAACCGTTACGGAAAATTCGGCGAATTGGCCGAATCGAATTTTTTTAAATATTTGCTCATCTCTACTTGTGACCATTGGCACCAGCTCAGTTCCATTCACCCCTGATGTACTAGTACAGTATGTCATGAGGCAGGAAGTAGTAAAATTGTCTTCATTAAACAATTACAATCATGATCTACTTTGGTCTTCAGGACACAACTTTCTTCATTTTTAAAACTCGCTTTCTACGGTGTCGTTCACACTATCATTGGTGACCGTCAGTAGTGTTCGTTGCTAGTGTCCGATTTTAACAACGGACAAGATTTTAACAACGGACGCTAGCAGAACAGTCACAAATCCGTTAGTGTCCATTTGCACCAAATCCATGACATGTCCGTTATTTTTTGTGGACACAAACATTGGGGGTGCAGGACTTTTGTGTCTGTGAAAAATAATGGTTTTATGACGGACGTCAAGCGTCCGTTATTTTTTAACATTAAAGTCTATGGGTAACGGACTTATAACGGACGGTATCTGATAGTCATCAGTAACTGTCTGTTATTTTATATCAGAAAGTACAAGACAACTCTGAGGGTACAGTGGCATGCAAACGTTTGGACACTTATTGTGAACAGTTAAGCAAGTTGAAGATGAAATGATCTTTAAAAGGCATAAAGTTAAAGATTAAACACACTTGTCTATAATTTTAAGCAATATCAATGTATTGTTATGTTTGAGTAAAATTTTAGAGTGAAAAAGGGAAAGGAGTATCTTGCAAAAGTTTGGGAACTCTTGTATATTTGTGTGCCCAGATAACTTTGACCAAGGTCTCAGACCTTCATGAGCCAGTTAGGGTTATGGCTTGTTCACTATGATCAATAGGAAAGGCCAAGTGATGCAAATTTTACAGTTTTATAAATACCCAGCCTCCTCTAACCTTGTGCCAAAAAACAGCAGCCATGGGTTCTTCTAAGCAGCTGCCTAGCACTCTCAAAATGAAAATGGTGGAGGCCCACAAAGCAGGAGAAGGCTATAAGAAGATGGCAAAGCGTTTCCAAGTTGCTCTTTCCTCAGTTCTCAATGTAATTAAGAAATTGCAGTTACCAGGAACAGCAGAAGACAAGATAAGGTCTGGAAGACCATGAAAAGTTTCAGAGACAGCTGCTCGTAGGATTGCCAGAGTAGCAAATCAGAACCACCACTTGACTGCATGTAAGTGGTCCTTGGTACAAAAAAGGTTGGGGATCGCTGAGCTACAGGATTCATTATGCTCTACTGTATTTTGCAATTTGTAATACTTATTACATGTTCCTGCTGTTTGGGTTAAGCCATCAAATAAAAAACAATAATTCCATGACAAGCATTTTCATGACTCTGTTATTATAATATTGCAGCACACTGAATTCAATGGATGTGCCCTGGTCCTGCCTAACGCAGTAACACTAGTACTGACTCCTATCTCTATCACTATAACCTCTCTCTCTCGTTGTGATCTGCATAATGCTGCATAATGGCAGGTGCCCTTTTGAGCAATTCCTCTAAAACAAATCCAAAAAGTTTTGAATTTGTTGGAATCAATTCACTTATCTGCTATATGGATCAAACAAATCTGGTGGTTAATTCAACCAGATCAAGCCATAAGCAAGTTTATGGAAAATTGCTCATTTCTAACTAAAGATATTACCTTGTAAAGTGACAAATATCAGATTTGAAAAATTGGCTCAAAACTGGAAGCAGCAGCAGGGGATTAAAGTAAACCAAACAAAACAAGCTGAAAGTATTTTTTTTTCTAGTGTGTAAAGGGAATAAAAACATCCCTAGATATTCAACCCAGCAAAATGCAATGGAGAAAGCTTATAAAAGGTAATGCTACCGATACATTGCAGCTTAGTCTCACTGTAAGTACTGTACTGTAGCTCGTTCTGTATAGATCCAGGACTGCTTATGAGTATTTATGATGTTCACCTTCTAAAGGTATAGTAATTTTAAAGGAGTATTACATTTTTAGCAAATAAAGCTTCTACCTTTGTATAACTAAAATTTGTACAGTTTTCCAATTGATTTTCTGCATTATTTCCTTGCAGTTTTTAAGATCTCTCTTGTTATCATACAACCCCTTGAGAACACACTTATTTATGTTTTTGCATTTTTATTTTTTACTGCCTTCCTTCAAAAATCCATAACTTTTTTTTTTTTTCATTTTTATATTCACAGAGTTGTATGGGGGTTTATTTTTTTGCGGAACAAATTGTACTTCATAATGGAAAAATGTAATATATTCTGTACAATGTATTGAGAATTCTAAATGGGGTGAAATTGAAAAAAGCACAATTGTGCCATTTTCTTACAGGCTTTATTTTTATGGCTTTCACCATGTATTAAAAATGACAGTTTGATTCTGTGGGCCAGTGTGATCACAGCCATACCAAATTTATATTGTTTTTTCATGTTTTAGTACCTTTACAAAAATTCTAAATTTTTCTTTCAGTGTATGGGGGGTTGTGTAAAGTGTCTGTTTTCGCAGGGTAATATGTAGTTTTTATTGACACCATATTAGGAACTATACATATGTTTTGATCACTTTTTATTAATTTTTTTTGTGGGTGTGTTAGAGTTCACAGAAAATGTGCATAGAAATACTGAATAACCTTTAATAATGATAGATTGAGAGTGCTGCATCTTTAATGCTGAGCACCACCATAACTGTCTGTGTACAGTCATGGCCAAAAGTTTTGAGAATGACACAAATATTATATTTTCACATGATCTGCTGCCCTCTGGTTTTTATGTGTGTTTGTCAGATGTTTTTATCACATACAGAAATATAATTGCATTCATATTATGAGTAACAGAAGCTTATATTGACAGAATGAGTTAATGCAGCAAGTCAATATTTGCAGTGTTGACCCTTCTTCTTCAGGACCTCTGCAATTCTCCCTGGCATGCTCTCAATCAACTTCTGGACCAAATACTGACTGATAGCAGTCCATTCTTGCAGAATCAATGCTTTAATTTTGTCTGAATTTGATGGTTATTGTTTGTCCACCCGTCTCTTGATGATTGACAACAAGTTCTCAATGGGATTAAGATCTGGGGGAGTTTCCAGGCCATGGACCCAAAATCTCTATGTTTTGTTCCCTGAGCCATTTAGTTATCACCTTTGCTTTATGGCAAGGTGCTCCATCATGCTGGAAAAGGCATTGTTGAGCGCCAAACTGCTCTTGAACGGTTGGGAGAAGTTGCTCTTGGAGGACATTCTGGTACCATTCTTTATTCATGGCTGTGTTTTTAGGCAAGACTGTGAGAGAGCCGATTCCCTTGGCTGAGAAGCAACCCCACACTTGAATGGTTTCAGGATGCTTTACAGTTGGCATGAGACAAGACTGGTGGTAGCGCTCACCTCTTCTTCTCCGAATAAGCTGTTTTCCAGATGTTCCAAACAATCGAAAAGGGGATTCATCAGAGAAAATGACTTTACCCCAGTCCTCAGCAGTCCACTCCCTGTACCTTTTGCAGAATTATCAGTCTGTCCCTGATGTTTTTTCTGGAGAGAAGTGGCTTCTTTTCTGCCCTCCTTGAGACCAGGCCTTGCTCCAAGAGTCTCCGCCTCACAGTGCGTGCAGATGCACTCACACCTGCCTGCTGCCATTCCTCAGCAAGCTCTGCACTGCTGGTAGCCCGATCCCGCAGCTGAAACACTTTTAAGAGACGGTCCTGCCGCTTGCTGGTCTTTCTTGGGCGCCCTGGAGCCTTTTTGGCACCAATGGAACCTCTCTCCTTGAAGTTCTTGATGATGCGATAGATTGTTGACTGAGGTGCAATCTTTCTAGCTGCAATACTCTTCCCAGTTAGGCCATTTTTGTGCAGTGCAATGATGACTGCACGTGTTTCTTTAGAGATAACCATGGTTAACAGAAGAGAAACAATGATGGCAAGCACCAGCCTCCTTTTAAAGTGTCCAGTGGTGTCATTCTTACTTAATCATGACAGATTGATCTCTAGCCCTGTCCTCATCAACACCCACACCTGTGTTAATGGAGCAATCACTGAAACGATGTTAGGTGGTCCTTTTAAGGCAGGGCTGCAATGATGTTGAAATGTGTTTTGGGGGATAAAGTTCATTTTCTAGGCAAATATTGACTTTGCAAGTAATTGCTGTTAAGCTGATCACTCTTTATAACATTCTGGAGTATATGCAAATTGCCATTAGGAAAACTGAAGCAGTAGACTTTGTAAAAATTAATATTTGTATCATTCTCAAAACTTTTGGCCATGACTGTAGGGCCGGAGGATTGTTGTCTCTGCCACAGTTAACAGCTTGAAAGCGCACTGGAATTCAAGATGCTGTCAGCTTTTCAGTGGCATACAGTATAACACCGCTAATGTTAGTACATGAAAGGTCCTCTTTAAACATTTTTTTCATTTTGCCTAATATCTACACTACATATACTTAACAGCATAATTGTTTTTTTCTATGTTTCAAATTAACCGGTTGACGACCACCGGCCGTAAATTTACGGCCAGCGGTCCTGGTCTCTGAAGTCCGGCCAATAGTAAATTTACGGCCGGCACTTCAGAGACCCTGTGAGCGGGATCGGGAGCGGGTGTTACCTGTAACTGACAGCTAACACCCTGCTCCATAACCCCCGGTCGGAATTTAGTTCCGATCAGAGGTTTTAACCCCTTGGATGCCGCGGTCAAACATGACCGCGGCATCCAAGGGGTTACACCATGTTGCCCCCCCCCCGGAAACCCCCACGGCGAGATCGGGGGTTGCCGATATCTATTTTCTGTAGCACGGGGTCTGGCCAGTGACCCCAGGCTGCCTGATGCCCCCACTACCTGGTTGATCCTGCCGGGATGTCAAGAAGTCAGACATTCCTATATAGACTGCAATACAAAAGTATGCTTGTGTATTGCAGTCTATAATACTGAGCCAGGATCAGAGCATCGCTGGCTCAGGTGTCCTTATAGGACAGGTAAAAAATGTAAAAAAAAGTTAAAAAAAAAAAAAAAAAGTGTGTAAAAATTTTTTTTATAAAGTTATAAAGCCCCCCAAAAATCTGCTGTGTGCCCAAACTGCAGATTAGACCTACATGTATGACACTGGTGTACCCAGGATAATGTACTTAATGTCATATGTGGGTATAAACTGCTGTTCGGGCACAGCCGGGCACAGGAGGGAAGGAGCGCTACTTGGTTTTTGGAGCACAGATTTAGACAGTTTAGCTTTTGGACGCCATGACACTTTCGCAGTGCTCCTGAAATGCCAGTAAAGCGGAATCCCCTGACACGTGACCCTATTTTGGAAACTGCACCTCTGAAGGAATTTATCCAAGGGTACAGTGAGCATTTTTTACCTCCAAGTGTTGCTATAATTTATTTTCCAGAAATGAATACGTAGCTGATGCTGAAAGGTGAAAATAACAATTTTTCCAGGAATATGTAATTTCAAAGCATAATACGTTGTGCCCGGCTTGTATCAGATATGAACGCTCCAAAAGATGTTGTGCCCGGGATATCCACTTAACAGTTTTTCGATTGTTTGTGCCTGCTGACATAAGCTGGGCACAAAATATTGCGCACTGAAATGGCGTATCTCTGGAAAAATTGCAATTTTCCCTTTTCATTATCAGCTGCGCATTCATTTATTGAAATTAAATGAATGCAACACTTAAGGGTTAAGAATACTCGCTACCCCACTTGATAAATCCCTTCAGGGGTGTAGTTCCCAAAATGGGGTCACAAGTCTGCGGATTCCACTTTACTGGCAATTCAGGGGCTCTGCAAAAGTGGCATGGTGTCCAAAAACCAAACTGTGCTTCAAAAACCAAAATAGCGCTCCTTCCCTTCTGTGCCCGGCTGTGCCCAAGCAGCAGTTTATACCAAGTACGTTATCCTGGGTACAACAGTGTCATACAAGTGGGCGTAAACTGCAGTTTGGATACACAGCAGGGGGCAGATGTGAAGGAGCGCTATGTGGCTTTTGGAGCATAGATTTAGATTGTTGGATTTTGGACACCATGTCAAATTGGCAAAGACCCTAAAATTGCCTCTACAAAATGGGGTCACTTCTTGGGGAATTCCAATTTACTGGCACCTCTGCAAAAACAACATGGCGTCCAGAAAGTCCCTATAGATCTGTACTCCAAAAGCTAAAAAGCGCAGTGCTCCTTCCCTTCTGAGCCCTGCTGTGTGCCCAAGCAGCAGGTTACACCCACATATATAATTTTTTTTCCCCCGGGATAGCCCACTTAATAGTTTTAGGAGTGTATGTCTCTGATGCCACAAAGTGGGTACAACGTATTGGGCACCAAAATGGCATATTTATTTAAAATTGTCAATTTTCACTTTGTACATGAATTTTTGGGAAGCATTTTTAGGCTTAAAATGATAATAACCCTTGATACATTCCTTGAGGGGTGTAGTTTCTAAAATGGTGTCACTTTTGAGGGGTTTACATTGTATTGGTACTTTAGGGGCTCTGCAAATGCGACATGGCACCTGAAAACTATTCCAGCCACATCTGCCCTCCAAAAGCCAAATAGCGCTCTTTCCATTCTGAGCCCCACCATGTACCCATACAGCAGTTTATGACCACATATGGGGCATTTCTGTGTTCAGGAGAAATTGTGTAACAAACTGTGGGGTTTTTCTTCTTGTAAAAATTAAAAATATGTCGCTAAATAGACAGTTTATTGGAAAAAAAAAGTAATTTTAAATTTTTACATTCCAATGTTAATAGAATCTGTGAAACAACTGTAGGGTCAAAATGCTCACCATACCCCTTGAGAAATTCCTTGAGGGGTGTAGTTTCCAAAATGGGGTCACTTTTTGAGAGTTTCCATTATATTGGTACTCTAGGGGCTCTGCAAATGGGACATGGCACCTGAAAACTATTCCAGCAAAATCTGCCCATCAAAAGCCAAATAGCGCTCTTTCTATTCTGAGCTCCACCATGTACCCATGCAGCAAATTACGATCGCATATGGGGTATTGCCGTGTTCAGGAGGAATTGTGTAACAAACTGTGGGCAGCTTTTTCTCCTTTAACCCCTTGTGAAAATGAAAACTTTGGGGATAAAGTGATGTTTTAGTAATTTTTCATTTACACATCCCAATGTTAATAAAATCTGTGAAACGGCTGTGGGGTCAAAATTCTCAGTATACCCCTTGATAAATTCTGTCAGGGGTGTAGTTTCCAAAATGGGGTCACTTTTAGGTAGTTTCCAATGTATTGGTACTCTAGGGGTTCTGCAAATGACACATGGCACCTGAAAACGATTCCAGCAAAATCTTCTTTTCAAATGCCAAGTGTCGCTCTTTCTTTTCCGTGCACTGCTGTGTGCCCAAAAATCATTTTACACCCACATGTGGGGTATTTTTGTGCTTGGGAGAAATTGCACAACAAACTGTGAGATGCCTTTTCTCCTTTAACCCTTTGTGAATGTATTAATTTTAGGGATAAATGAATGTATTATTGGATAAAAATGAAATGTCTAAATTTCACCTCCATATTGTTTTAATTCTTGTGAAATGCTTAAAGGGTTAACAAACTTCCCAAATGCTGTTTTGAATTATCTGAGGGGTGCAGTTTTGAACATGGGGTGATTTATGGGGGTTTCTAATATATAGGCCTTTATAATCCCCTTCAGAACTGAAGTGGTCCCTAAAAAATGAGTTTGGGAAATTTTTTTGTAAATCTGGAAAATCGCTGTTACACTTGTAAACCTTCTAACATCCAAAACAAATTAAAGGATGATTAAAAGATGATGCCGATATAAAGCAGAGCTATGGTAGATAATATTTATTCATGTATTTGGGTGGTATGACTATCTGTCTGAAAAGCAGAGTATTTCACATTTTGAAAATTTCAATTTTTTTCCAAATTTCCCTCAAATTTCCTAATTTTTTATAAATAAATACAAAAATATTGATCAATGTTTACCACTAACATGAAGTACAATGTGTCATGAAAAAACAATCTCAAAATCACTTGTGTAAGTTATAGCATCTTAAAGTTATTGCCATATAAAGTGGCACATGTCAGTTTTGAAAAATGAGGTCTGGTCCATAAGGCACTTTTAGGCCCGGTCCTTAACCGGTTAAAGACCTGATATTTCAATATGTCTACAATGAACCAGACAAGAGTGACAGAATTCATTCTTTTGGCTTTCGGAAACCTTCACAGCTTCAATATTGTATTCTTCATTCTTTTCTTGGTCATCTTTCTTTTTACAGTTATGGGAAACCTTCTTATCATCATCCTAGTTTCCACCAATGTCCAACTCCAGTCCCCCATGTATTACTTTCTTTGTCATCTTTCCTTTACTGACCTTGTGATTTCCACAAATGTTGTTCCCAACATGCTTGGTGCCATTCTACTAGGAGGGAAAATAATGACCTATCTTGGTTGCTTCACACAATTTTACTTCTTCAGTGGTTCAACCATTACAGAATGTTATCTTCTTTCAGTGATGTCGTATGATCGATACCTGGCCATCTGCAACCCTCTAAGATATTCTAGTATCATGGACTTTAAGCACCAGATCTGTCTTTCAGTATGGCCATGGTTGGTAGGTCTCACTCTTAATCTTTCAGGAGTTTTTCCTATATCAAACTTTGATTTTTGTCATGACAATATCATTGACCATTTCTACTGTGATGTTTTGCCTCTTCAGCAACTTTCCTGCTCAGACACTTCTGTTGTAGAACTGGAAGCATTTCTATTTTCTGTGCCAGTATTTATTCTCCCTTGTACTTTTATCATTGTAACCTATGTGTGTATCTTCCTCACCATATATAAGATACCATCTACAACTGGCAAACAGAAAACCTTTTCTACCTGCAGTTCTCATCTTATTGTTGTGGGGACATTTTATGGGACACTCATAGCTAAATACATGATCCCATCTAAAGGACATTCATTGATCATTAATAAGACTGTTTCCTTACTGCACACTGTATTTACTCCTCTGTTTAACCCCATAATATATAGTCTTAGAAACCATGACATAAATATGACACTTAAAAAAGTTACTGGCCAATAGTAAATTTTTAAATATTTTTGTCTCAAAGAAAACATATATGCATTATATACAGTATATAATGTTTCCAACCAACAAAGAGAATTTTAACAACCTGTGAGATGGGTATTCCAATCTCTGGCAAATATGCGTGAGATGGGAATATACAATTTGTTCTTCCGACCACTTACGCTAGGTTCACTCTAGTGTTCGACTTTTCTTCCTTCGGTCTGCTTGGGGACCCAAAAGACGGAAACCCTATCCACTTAAAAAGTGGTTACACACGGAAACCTGTGGACCCCATAGACTAAAATGGGGTCTACTGGTTTCTGACCAGTTTCCGCCAAAAACAGCAGGATTTTTCTCTCCGCTGATTTTAAAGGGGTATTCCCATGAACATAATCATATCTATATTTGGAGATAATTAAAAGTTAGACATTTTTGCATATATAAGTAGTTAAAAATTCCGCAGTGCTTTAAAGATTTTCTCTACCTATCTCAGTGGTGACAGTCTATTGTCTTGATCGGTTGCCAATGGATAAGACCACAAATGCAGAAACTTTCTATGGTCTGGGACTTGTCAGGAACCCAGCAATGATTTTATTATTGTAGCTGGGTTATCAGGCAGGGACACTACATGTATTAAAAGATATCCCGGCCACAATAAGGAAATCATGGTTGATTTTCTGACCTTAGAAAGGTCCTGCATTCATGGTCGTATCCACTGGCAACTGATCAAGGCAATAACTTATGACCATACGATATTTAGAGAAAATCTTTAAGACTCTGCAAAATGTTTAATTACTTATGTTCATGGGAATACCTCTTTAAGCGGAATCGGGGACGGAGAGGGTCGAATGCTAGTGTGAACCTAGTGTAAGTGGCAAGTTACAGAAACAGTTAAACACAACTTTTCTACTCTGTTTGTATTGGTTGCCTGTTTCTGTATCTTCCAACTTCAGGGAGGCAGGAGCAGAAATAGATTGTACTAATAAAATTATATACTTATTTTATTTTACTTTCTTAACACAGTTTAATTAAAAACTGTGTTTTGTGTATCCAACATTTTTTGTGTTCCCTATGGCAGTCAGCTAGAGCATTTATTACAGTGGTTGAAGGAAGGCTGATAACTAAACCGCTGTCTTCCTTGTATAGAGAATATATCACTGACAGCAGAGATCAGCACTCATCTCTGCTGCCTGGGTAGAGGTCATTGTACTGAACTTTCCAGGCAGGAGAGAAGATTGCTGATCTCTGCTGTCAGTGATGTTGTGTCTTTACAAGGGAGACAGTGATCAGCTTATCAGGCTTTTTTGACTACTGTCTTGAGCCTCTAGTGGAGGCCCCTCAGTGGATAATCACATTAATGGGGTATTTCAGTTCCTTTCCATTGATGACCTCAGGGGCACAGAGGACTAGTCACGCAACTGCAAAGGCAGAAACAGAGGAAAATATAGTACTGAGTAGTATGCCAGATTACTGCACCATAGTCAGCCAGCAAAGGGGTGTTGTTGTACCCTACAGCTTAGATAGGGCTATAACCAAACAAAAAAGCGTAAACTAGAGCTCAGTGAAAGAGAAAAGCCCACCTGTCACAGGAATACTGTGTGCACTCGATGGTAAGGCAAAGTAAGGGATGAGTTGTCACAACAGAGGAGGAAGATGAAGCTGAGTGTGAAAAGTAATGTTAGAAACAGCTAGGAGACATTTGATTGTGTGTGGGGGACTGTGCCATAGTTACTAATAAAAGTAGATTGTGAAGTGCGCAACCCAACAAGATTATGCAGTGGTGACCAGATCAAGTTAGTGCCACTGCATTGCTGCCGAGTAGAGGTGACTTAGAGAGAGGGGTTGTAACCCTCATAAATAGAGAGCTGTTGATATATAACTAAGCTGCTGTGATACAAATTGACTCAAAAGGAGGTGCAAGCTCCAGCAATGTATTGCAAGTGTCATTGAAGTGTTTCAGACATCAGTAAGCTGTCCATGCAAGACTGTTCTGAAACCACCATTTTAGTAGCCTTATCTGAGAATGTTTTCAATGCCACCATCATAGACCCTAACTTTTTGACCCCATTACAAGCTAGCTGCCAGATTACCAAGGTTTTGGAAAAATGGAGGAGTGAGCCTGTAAGTGAAGTTAAAACATGCCTTATACTAGGTTCACACTAGCGTCTCCTCTCCGTCATGCTGATGTGCACCCAAACAACGGAGAGGCAGATCACTAAAACAGTGGTAACATGTGGAGCTATCTTGACTATAATGGGGTCCGTTGGGTGTCCATCATTTTTAAAATGAGGATTTTCATTCCATGGAGGACTTTTTCCTCCACAATTTTCAGAGGAAACTGTAGTGAAGTCTTCAATGGTGCAGGTGTGAACATAGCCTTTACTGCCAACCAAAAATTAAAGAGATGGGGTAAATTATCATACAGCCAGTGAATGTCATTTACCAAAGTACAAGAGTGGAGAACAACCAGTGAGGTAAGGATTATACTAACCAAGAAGATGGCAAACTCATCACAGATGTCAATCAGTAGTTAAACAAAAAAAATTTTTAACAACTTTTATTACAGCTATAGACAAAAAGAACAATACTATAAGTTCTGCTTTATGAAAATATAATACAAGTTGAAGTATGTTGTGACTGATTTGTGATAATGTACATATTGTTGGAACACATTGCAAATTCTCTCTATAAAAGGAAAATAAACTTTAGAGCAAGTAGTGTCTCGATTATTTTTTACGTAAAGATTCAATGAGCTTAATAACAAACCAAACAATTCGCTTACAAACCTTAAATGGAGTCTATCATTACATATATTGTTTTTTTAACTGACACCACGTTGAAATAGCGTTTATAAAGGCTATTCATCTCCTACCTTTATTTCTCGCATCTTCTCTGCCGTTTTCAAGTTTTTACGGGTTTTCCATTTATGTAAATGATGCTCAGAGAGCACAGGGGACGTTCCCCCTGTGCTCCGAGCACAGCTTCGTCATTCCCCACAACACTGCTTCTGTGTTTTATTTTTCACGCCTCAGGTTTGGTGGTTGTCGAAAGGAAAGGAGAGGGGGGACTGGAAATATGTCTTTGAGTCTGTTGTTCCTATGTAGCACAGGTTGGAGCTCCCTGGCAATCCTTCGTAGGATCTCCAGCTGTGGGTTGTAGGTGACAACTAGGGCACTAGGGCACTCGGGCTTCTTTCTGGGTCTCTCTATATGTGAGCAGACTGTCTCTGTTAATGGCTGCCGCTTTGTTTAATTGGTTGTCTGTCACTTTTGCTTTGTATCCCAATTGGAGAAATTTCGTCATCAGATCCAGGAGGTGCTTGTCCAGGTCTGCTTTGTGAGAGCAAATACGATTGTATCATATAGCCTGGCTGTAAATAATAGATTGTCTTGTGTGCTTGGGGTGGAAGCTGTCGTTTCTCAGGTAGGCCGTTCTGTGTGTGGGTTTGTGGTATATTGATTTGAGTAGCTGGTGGTCTTTGATGTATATTGTGGTATCCAGAAAGTGGATTTCACTCTCTGAATAGCTAAGTTTAAGGTTAATGGTAGGGTGAAAGTCATTATGGAATTGAAGTACGGCCTCCTCACCTGCAGTCCAGATGACAAGGATATCATCGATATAAAGAAGGTAAATCATAAGTTTGTGGTGCATTTGACAAAGATGCTCCTTCCAGTTCTGCCATAAAGAGATTTGCATACTGGGGTGCACATCTGGTCCCCATTGAAGTTCCCATTCGCTGTAGCTATAGATCCTCTCCAAAAGTAAAATAGTTGTGGCTAAGGATGAATTGTATGATCTGCTATACTGGTTCTGTTGGGAGGTTTTGTTTTTCCAGGTGTACCCGACATGCTGCAACTCCATCCTTGTAGGAATGTTGGTATACAGGGATTACACATTCATGGTGGCTAAAATGGTACACTCAGGAAGTTGGCCCAGGGCATTCAGTTTGTTAAGAAGGTCAGTGGTGTC
This sequence comes from Leptodactylus fallax, assembly GCA_947044405.1. Lineage (NCBI taxonomy): Eukaryota > Metazoa > Chordata > Amphibia > Anura > Leptodactylidae > Leptodactylus > Leptodactylus fallax. Next base: position 730,355 of record CAMRHE010000579.1, read on the forward strand.
CTGGATATAGCTTGGAGTATCCCTGACAAGGGGTTTTAGGAGATTTTGCACCCAACACGAGATGTTTTCGCCTCCCAGGATTGCCATCTTTGTGTATCTTTGGGAGCATATAGAAGCAGCCTGGTCTGGGATCCTCTGGGATAAGCCCTTTTACCTGCTTCTGGACCTGGATTGGAAACTTCTTGATCATATCCTTTAGTTGTTTCATATAGGCCTTTGTGGGATCACTTCCAAGTTTGGAGTAATGGATGGGATTTGATAGTTGCCTGTTTGCTTCTTGGATATAGTCTGAGGTGTTCATTATGACTATTGCGCCCCCTTTGTCAGCAGGTTTGATTATAATATCCTGATTTTCTTTCAGTGAAGCAATAGTCTTCTGTTCTTGAAGGGTAAGGTTATGCACCTGTTTCTTTTGTTTCTCCAGGATTTCTGATTTTACTTTGCTTCTGAAACAGTCAATATATTTATTCAGTGCTGTGTTAGTTCCAGGGCGTGGGGTCCAGGTAGATTTTTTGGTAGGATTCCTTATGGGCTGTTCTATCTCAGAGTTGCTGCTGTATGGAAGGTCTTTGTCATAAAAATATTCCCTCAATCTTATTTTTCTGAAAAACTCCTCCATATCATTGCAGAGTTTGATATGGTCAGTGTGTGCTGAGGGGCAGAGAGAGAGAACTGACATTTCAGATTTGTTTGGCTCATAGGAAAGATTCACAGCACAGCTCTGGTGAGCTGGGCTGGTATTTGCGGTTGTAGTAATGAGGCCTTTTTGTCTCAGTCTATGGAGCTTTTTCTTTTTGTTGTTAATAAGCATGTCCTAAAGTTTCCAGTAGTATATGTGGCGTTTGGCCTTCATTTCCTCTGTGTCATTATCCAAAGATGATTTTAGGGCCTGTATCTCCTGCTGTGTTCTACTTTTGTTGTTATAGGAAATTTTTATCATAGTGTTCCGCAGCCTTCCAGATGTCCGAATATATAGTTGTTCTGCATATCGGCTGTTGTAGGTGTGCTGGGTAGGGTTACATAAATTGAAGCCTCTTGGGATGAGTCTCTCCTTTTTGAATTTTAAGAAGAAGATGTCGCTGTTGAGTTGTGCAAGTTTCTTAAGCCGTTTTATCAGTTCCATTCTTTTGCGGTACATTGTGGTATCTTCCAAGTTGCTAGTAGTATAATGTTGTACCATGTTAGCCATAGAAAGTAGTGGAAGAGTGAAGAAACCAGGCAATACCTTTTAGAGGCTAACTGAGTATATTTGATAGTAAGCTTTCGAGAGTCTAGCTCTCTTTTTCAGACATACAAGAAAATGAAAATTCACACACTCTTTATACACACAAGACCTGGTTCTTCAAAGGGTCTTAGAATCTTTAAAGAAAATCAAAATGCAATAAAAGTAGAGAAGTTACTTACAACAGGTCAAGAAATAAACAATCTAGAAACTTGTGGGGCTTCACAGAAGGATCAAGGACTTTAAAGGATTGTCTCAAAAGGACAGTCTCTTTGAAATAGAATGCAGCTGTTGGTAGCCTTAAAGGGGTTATATTGGATTAAAGAAATATGGCTGCTATCCTCCTGAAACAATGTCACTTCTGTCCACAGGTTGTATGTTATACTGCAGCTCAGTCCCCTTCACTTCAATGAAGCAAAGTTGCAATACCATATGCAACCTATGGACAGGTGTGGAGCTGTTTCAAAAAGAAAACAGCCATAGCCTTCTAATTCTAGACAACCCCTTTAAATGTTGCCCATTCCAATTAATGGCTGACAGTATAGTGCATGAATGAGCCAGGTCTGCCAGTGCAGGGCTATTTAATTTGGCTTGTAGAGGGTCCCTTGTCCATGAAGTTCATATGCTCTTATAAAAGTTTTGTCCATCTCAAGACAACCATTTTACGGGCATTATTGGCATTTTTCAGCAGTTTGGGATAAACCCAATAGGAACTATAATGGCAGAAATGTTTGGATGTTTTCGTCTGACTTGGTAAAGACTCTGTATTGCATTGGTAATTGGATAATAATTGGATAATAATTGCATAACATTTGAGATTAAAACATTTATTTTGTTCAGCATGGGAATATATTGGGAATAGAATAATTGATCCACAGATATTAACCACAGTATTTATTAAGGCAAAAATATACACCATCACATGAATGTATTACAGCCATTATATATTCACACTAATATTAATCTACTGATAATTGAAAGCCTAATAAAATTCTGACCAAAATGTACTTTCTGTCATCCATTGTCTTGTCACAGTTAATGTTGAGCAATTATATGAAGCTCAAAGCTTTATTTTCCTATACGTACAGTATGTACTAACTTGATGTTACCCTGTCTATTCTGCTTGAACCTGCTCTTAAAGTGTAAGTATACTTCTTTTTATTTTTTCATAAATCAGTAGTGCAGGTGAAGGGAACAAACATTGTATATATATATATATATATCACTAAAGAAAATTGGTTGTCTTTAACTTTTACTCCTGTGTGAGTGATTTTGTTCTGTATTCTATACACAAGCAGATTAGATTACATAGAACTCTATGGAGAGGAGAGGAAGTAGAAGGAGGGAGACAGAGATGTGAGGCTGTCTACAGCATTAAATGTGTAATTTCTGATAACCAGAAGTGTTGTGAAAGAAAACTGTCTGTAGTGCAGATGTCTCACTGCTTTGAGGAGCTCTCATCTTCCTCCCCTTCCCCTCTTCATAGACATCTATTGTACTTATTTGATCAATGGTAAAGTGAGACAAATAAGTGAAGAAACAGGGCATTTTCTTTAATAAACTATATCACAAAGTTGTTCATTTAACCTGTATGATTGACTTATGAAAAAATAAATAAAAGTTTACGCCCACTTTAAATGTGCTGTATAATGTGTAATGTGACAGCTGCATTTCATCTTCAGTGACCTCAATAGCCAAGCTGATTATGGGAAAGAAAACAGTTCCTTCTTAAAACCCATGTAGCTATTATTGCTATAGTATCACTCAAGCAAAATCTCAATTTTTCATGGCAATAAAAGACACCCATAGCTCTCAGCTTTATGTAATAGAGTTCTAATTTCAGAGACCTCCATGTCAATTGAACATGTTTTTAAGGCATATAAAAAGATATTGACTGAAGCAGAGTTACTGTGTGCAGGTCTCTGAATGAAGCTGGTTAGGTACTGGTTTTCATGGTTCATCGATCAAATTATGTCCATTGATAGCCTTTTGTCAAGGTATTTATTATCTGACCACACCTTAGTTATATAGGCAAAATAAAGAACCAATGGAGTTCAACATTTTATGCTTACCCCAGTGAAAGAGTGAAGAAATCAGGCGATCCCTTTTAGAGGCTGAGTATATTTGATAGTAAGCTTTCGAGAGTCTAGCTCTCTTCTTCAGACATATAAGAAACTGAAAATTCACACACTCTTTATACACACAAGACCTGTATCTTCAAAGGGTCTTAGAATCTTTAAAGAAAATCAAAATGCAATATAATCCAAAAGAAGGCAGAATAGCCTCTCATGGATCCAAACCTTTGGATTGGTGACACTATTGAAATCACATTGAAAATGTGTTTCCATATTAAAAATTAAACTTGACATAATGTTTTCTCATAGAGATATAATTATTACTATTTAACTATTCAATGTATGCATCATTAACCTTGAATATATTGTAAGAAATAGTATTTCAATAATGTTTTCCCCTAAACTACATTTGTTTCTATGTCTTTTCTCCACATAGAATGGGATATTGATGGTCTGCCTTTGAGCACAATCCTATTGTCTACAATGAACCAAACAAGAGTTACAGAATTCACTCTGTTGGGTTTTGGAAACCTTCATAGCTTCAGTATTACAATTTTCATTCTTTTCCTGTTCATCTTTCTTCTTATGGTTATGGGAAACCTTCTTATCATCATCCTAGTTTCCACCAATGTCCATCTCCAGTCCCCCATGTATTACTTCCTTTGTCATCTTTCCTTTTCCGACCTTGTGATTTCCACAAATATTGTTCCCAACATGCTCAGTGCCATTCTGTTTAGAGGAAAAAAAATGACTCTCAGTGGTTGCATCACCCAGTTATACTTCTTCAGCGCTTCAACCTTTGCGGAATGTTACCTTCTTTCGGTGATGTCATATGATCGATTCTTGGCCATCTGTAACCCTCTAAGATATTCTAGTATCATGGACTTAAATTGCCAGATCTTTCTTTCTGTATGGCCATGGTTATTGGGTCTAACTGTTAATCTTACGGGACTCCTACCAGTATTAAACTTTAATTTTTGCCATGACAATATCATTGACCATTTCTACTGTGATCTTTTTCCTCTTCAGAAGCTTTCTTGCTCAGACACTTCTCTTCTAGACCTAAAAGTCTTTATATTTTCCCTGCCATTATTTATCCTTCCTTGTGGTTTTATCATTGTAACCTATGTGTGTATCTTCCTCACCATAGTCAAGATACCATCTACAACTGGCAAACAAAAAACTTTTTCTACCTGCAGTTCTCATTTTATTGTTGTGGGGACATTTTATGGGACATTAATAGCTAAATACATGATCCCATCTGTAGGACATTCCTTAATTATTAATAAAATTGTTTCCCTATTACATACTTTATTTCCCCCCCTATTTAACCCTATAATATATAGCCTCAGAAACAAGGAAATAAAGATGGCATTTAGAAAAATGTTTACTCAATAGCAAATTTTATTTTATACATTAAAGCCTTAGAGATATGGTCTAGTTTGGGCATAAGGACACAGGTTGTTTTTCATTTATGCATTTTATAACTTTTTTATTTTTCTTTCAATGTATCTAAGCACTTTGCAGCATGAAAGGTGCTTTAAATGGCACCATTTTGGTGTAGTGAACCTTTCATATCAGAGGTTAAACATGACAGTATGTTTTCTCACAACCAGACAAGAGAGTCTAAATTCAGTAAACTATCAGTAAACTACTATTGCTATGATACTATTCCAAATTATTACTATTTCTAATGTACTAGTTCATGTGATCATTAACCATGAATATATTGGTGTGGAAATACATTTTGCAGTAATTGCAAAAAGGTTGTTTTCTCTGAACTGTGGAAGTTTTAATATCTTCTCTCAACTTGGAATGTATAACATCAATGATCTGCAATAAAGAAAACAAGATGTACGGAAATCATTCTGTAACGTCTCTGCCTGTTTGGGTCTCTGCGCCACCCTCCACTCGCATGCTGCGGCACAGGAGGCATGTTCAGTTTTGATTACTTGCTTAGGGTTCTTGTTGCTCTGTCTGAACACTGCTCAATAACCTCTTCTCTGTAATTGATTTTCTACCACACCCATCTCCTGCACCTTTGTTTCTGTCTGCTCCTCAAATAGTTAATCTTAGCCTTGCCCGTGTGATTGACAGCCTATCTACCAATCAAGTCTGGGGCAGATTCTGGACTTCCTATAAACAGGTCATCTGCTCACACATGTTTTCTGGCTATTCAGACTTTGTCTTTGCTTCTCTTGCTGTTTGTTACCTGTATTCACATTGCTGACTTCTGGCTTACCCTTTGACTATTCTCTCGGATTTCGATTTGGTACTGTTTGTCTCTCTGGTTTAACCTCGGCTTGCTGACGACTTGCTGGCCTGTTTCTGTGTTGTTTGTCTTGTCTTGTTCTGTGTACACTTATTCAGAGAAGGGATTGCTGCCCAGTTGTCCCTGTCTTTAGGACAGTTGTGGCAATTAGGTAGGGACAGGGAGTGGGTCGAGCTTAGGACTCACTGTCTTGTCGTGCCCCTCCCCCCAGGGTTCACCAGCAGCTATTGGGGAATTGCTCCTCTAGCAATTCACTTACACATTCTGTTGGGTTTCAAAAACCTTTACCGTATTCTCCATTCTTTTTTTTTAGTACTTTTTTAATGGATGGGTCATAGCAGTGCCTAAATAAAGATTTATGGTTACAATGGATATTATCTTGTGTAAAAAAAATAAATAAAATCCTATCCCCCACACCAATTTTACCCTCATGTGATCCAGACAGAGGACTAGCTGGAGGACTATTGTAATATATGGAATGACATATTGGTAGCGATAAGAATTGATATACTAAAAAGAGATGTCTAGTTTATTTTTGTACTGCACAGTAGTGTTTAGGCAGTCCTTACAAAGGAGATTTTCAACTTTTGCAGAAATATGGGTTAAAGAAGACCTTTTAACACCACAATAAACTCCTACTCTTTCAATGCTTCAATACATGCTGCTCCATTGATTTTGACGCAGTTAGAATTTTTTTTTCTAACCTTAAGCATTTTGGGTCCTAAAACTAACAGAAATTATTGTTCAGGAATGGTATGGACTAGAAAAACACTTCTATCTGCACCAAAATCTAAATACCTACCCTATGAAACAAAACTGGGCCCTGCTTACTGCTGAAGTTTTTGCACTGTATTCTAATATGCCACATACCCATGGGCTTAACGCCATCAACCACTTCCTTTCTCAAAATGTAGCCATGCCGAGTTCCCAAAAAAATGTCCTTCTAAATGGGATCCAATTTATCTTAGAACATAATGTGTTTTCTTTTCAAGGTAAATTTTACAAACAAATCAAAGGTTGTGTCCTGGGTACTTGTTTTGCTCCATCCTACGCAAATTTATACATGGGATACTTTGAGGAACAATATATCTACAACTCTAAATGCCCCCAAATTATTTTTTATCGACGATATATTGATGACTTGTTCTTTATCTGGGACGGAGACGAAACATCAGTATCCGATTTAATTTCCCAATTAAGTGCTAACAATCTAGGATTATCATTCACACACTACGACTCATCAACTACCATTGAATTTTTGGATTTACTGATATCTATCACCAATGATAGGTCTTTTTCCACCTCCACCTTTTTCAAAACTGCAGATGTTAATAGTTATTTAAATTATCAAAATGTACATTATGAACCGTGGTTAAATAATATTCCTTTTAGCCAATTTAAAAGAATAAGGAAAAATTGTGATGATTAAAGTACTTTAAAAAAAAAAAGCTAATATTTTTAGACAAAGATTCAAAGAAAAACAATACCCCCGTTCAGTTATTCAAAACGCATTCAAAAAGGCCTCCCAAATAACACAAAATGACTTTTTAAGTGCGACTACCACCAACCACCTGTCATTTCCTCCAAACAAAGCTAGGACAAACTTCATCACCACTTACAACACTGGACATAAGAAAATTCGTGCCATTCTGTCAGAGCATTGGTAAATCTTCCATGATGACCCACACCTTAAAAAATCACTATCCCCTTCACCCTTACTAACCTTCAGGAGGTCCACAACCCTCTGCAACATTTTAGCCCCCAGTAGACTTAGGTCGAACATTTCCATTTACCCTCAAAACACACCTTCCTCGAAAGGTGTGTCCAAATGTGGCCATCCAAGGTGTCTCTGCTGTGCCGACATTCATCATCAGGCGGTATCCTTCTGCTCCAAAATCACAAACAAAGAATTTTAAATTAAGTCTACACTCAACTGCAACTCGGACTATGTCATTTATCTGTTAAAATGTCCTTGCAACTTACAATGCATGGGTCGGACTATACAACCTCTCCACAAGAGGATCAACGGCCACTGGTGCAATGTTAACAAAGGCTTTTTGAGACATAGTTTATCTCAACACTATACTAATACCCATAATTGTGACTTTAGTAGTATTTCTATTATGCCGATTGAGCAAATTCCATCATAATGCACCAACCGTTTCCTGAAGTTACGTCAACGGGAAGCCGTCTGGATTTTCAAATTAATAATCTTGCATCCCAACGGTCTTAATGAAACTGTGGAGTCCTCTTTCTAATAAGTGTAATTGTTTATACTCACTTTTGTCGGTTATGTTACCTGAATTTTATATATTATGTATCTTTATGCAAAAATGATCATTTATTCCATTTATCATTTACATGGTCTCCTCCTATTATTCCACATCTTTCTCTCTTGATGGTCCTACCAACTCCTATTCATCACTTTTTTTTTTTTTTCCTATTTAATTTTATTTCATTTTTATTTTTTTATTTTCATTTTTATCTTTAGTCTCATTTTCTCTTTATTCATTTTCTCCTTACTTCTTCCATATTCCTCCTCTCTTCCCTTCTTCCACTTTTTTTTTCTTTTTTCTCTTTCAATATCTTAACATCATTACAATAGACACACACCATGTATCCATATACACACCCCTATCTAGCACCATCCATATACATCAGACAAATACACTCATACACATACACCTTCACTAAAACACACACACCTTTATAACAATTTGTTCCCACACTTTTCTCCCCAGCCACACACTTCTTACTTTACATACATATTCATTCATCATCTCCATCCATTTTACTTCTACATCTTATATCTTCTTCTTTCCTACTCTTATCTCCCATTTTCCCTCTATCTTGTTCCAAATAATGTTTCCTCCTCTTCTCCTATTGATTCTCCCCTCTGACAGCGCAACCCAGCGCATGCGCAGTCACTCCTTATCTTCAGTGAGCGCTTCCTACAGCGTGCGCTCACCCAACACACAGAGGTGCCTTCCCCACAGTGCACCACGCATGCGTGGGCATCCCACGCTATCTCTACCATAATTTACCGCCTATTTAAACCTCTCTCCTACATCTCTCTTCATAATGGTCCTACCTGGTACCTTCTGTTTGGGTAAGTTAAGAACTCTCGTCTTTTTTCAGGCATTCATTATTATTAATATACATCCTTTTACTTGTGTGCAATCTCCCATCTTATTTGTTTATTGCTACAACATATATTGACAAGACACCTATTGTAGTATTGTCTTTATTGACCTCCAATTTATTATCTCTGCAAACAGCCTTATCACAAATACCTTATCTTTAAGTATAAATTATGACTATGATCACTTTCAGTATCCACTACATTATACTTTATTGATCTTGTTCATTCCTTTCTCTATACTTCTTTTCTGGTAATAAATTCCCCATTATATTTGTTATATGCGATATTGTTTACATCATCTGCTATAATTATGCTTCTCGGCACATCTTTTATATGTCTATTATATTTTGGTGTCACACATAACTTTTTGTATTATATTTTACCAACTATATTATGTCAATTATTGATTTATATTGTATACATTGTATATATTTGTATATATTTGTTTACATACATTGTTTTGCATAGTCTTGGCCTGAAGAAGACATCAGTTGTGCTTCGAAACACATTGCCTGTTTTTAAGCACCATTAAAGTCCAACCATATTGTGACCATCTCCAGTTTTTTTTTACCTTATCATAAAAATTAGTGGAGTGGCATCTATTGAAGGCTGCAAAACATGGATATAACCAATCACTGTCATATCCAAGGAAAGGCCCACATTCTCACATGGTGATAAAAAGCAGGGACAGCTTTCCTAGAGAAATAATGGCAGCTAGGGATCCTCCATTGAGGTTGAGCAGATGCCATCAGTTGGAGAAACGCTGTTGAATCCACTAACTTTTTTTGCAGTGACTCCAGCAGCTTGGCCAGATGTGAGTTAAGTTACAGAACTGCTGGTTGACTGGGCTCAAATTTCTGTTTTCTGGACAAACATTACCTTATGGATGACTGATGTTACATAGTTACATAGTAGATGAGGTTGGATGAAGACATCAGTCTATCATGTCCAACCTATAACCCTACAGTCCCCTGTAGTGTTGATCCAGAGGAAGGCAAAAAACCCCATGAGGCTTATGCCAATTGCCCCATTTCATGGGAAAAAATTCCTTCCCGACTCCAATCTGTCAATCAGTATAAAACCCTGGATCAACGTGCCCTTAAAATCTAAAACCCATAACCCATAATGTTGTTCTGTTCGAGAAAGGCATCCAGGCCCTCTGAACTTGTTCAATGAATCCACCATCACCACCTCCTGGGGCAGAGAGTTCCATAGCCTTGTTGTTCTTACTGTAAAGAATCCTCTTCTATGTTGCTGGTGAAACTTTCTCTCCTCCAGTCGTAGAGGATGTCCCCTTGTCACTGTCACTGGCCTAGAAGTAAAAAGATCATTAGAAAGATCTTTTCCCCTTCATGTATTTGTACATTGTTATTAGATCTCCCCGTAGACGTCTTTTCTCTAAACTGAATAACCCCAAGTTTGTTAATCTATCGTTGTACTCCAATCCACCCATTCCTCTAATAATTTTGGTTGCCCTTCTTTGCACTCTTTCTAGTTCGATTATGTCTTTCTTGTATACTGGGGCTCAGAATTGTGCACCATAGTCTAAGTGTGGCCGTACCAGTGATTTGTATAGAGGCATAACTATGTTCTTGTCATGAGAATCTATAGCTCTTTTGATGCATCCCATAATTTTATTTGCCTTGGCAGCAGCTGCCTGGCACTGGTCACTAAAGGTAAGCTTATTGTCCACCACAATCCCAAGTCTTTTTCATTGGCAGTTTTACCCAGTAATTTACTATTAAGTACATAATCATACATTTTATTTCGTCGTCCAAAATGCATAACCTTACATTTCTCAATATTAAACTTCATTTGCCAAGTCTCGGCCCATGCTTCCAGCTTCCTTAGATCCCCTAGTAATATTCTAGTATACTCCTCATTTTTGATTACCTTACAAAGTTTAGTATCATCTGCAAATATGGACACCCTGCTTTGCAAACCGTCTACCAGGTCATTAATAAAGATATTAAACAGAAGAGGGCCCAATACTGACCCCTGTGGCACCCCACTGGTGGCTGTGACCCAGTCTGAATATTTACCATTAATAAGCACCCTCTGTTTCCTATCAGTGAGCCAGTTGCGAACCCAAATGCATATGTTTTCCCCCAGTCCCAACATTCTCATTTTGCATACCAACCTTTTATGTGGTACAGTATCAAAAGCCTTTGAAAAGTCCAGATACACCACGTCCACTGCATTACCCATGTCTAGTCTTGAACTTACCTCTTCATAGAAGCTGATCAGATTAGTCTGACAGGACCGTTTCCTCATAAACCCATGCTGATTGGGTGTTATAAGATTATTTATATTGAGGTACTCGAGGATAGCATCTCTTAGAAAGCTCTCAAATATCTTACCCACCACAGAAGTCAAACTTACTGGCCTATAGTTTCCAGGCTCACTTTTAGACCCCTTTTTGAAAATTGGCACCACATTTGCTATGCGCCAATCAAGTGGAACAGACCCAGCCATTACAGAATCCTTAAATATTAGATATAAGGGTCTGTCTATCACCGTGCATAATTCCCTCAGAACTCGGGGGTGTATGCCATCTGGACCTGGTGATTTATCTATTTTAGTGTTTTGAAGGCGGTACCGCACTTCCTCCTGGGTTAAACAGGTGACATTTAATGGAGAGTTAACATTACCCCTAATCATGTTGCTGGCCATTGAATTTTCTTCTGTAAACACCGTAGAGAAGAGAAGAAGGCATGTAATAGTTGTGCTTTTTCCTCATCCTCCTCCACCATTACACCCAGATTATGTTGGAAAAGGATGAGGAGGAGGAGAAACAATTGGCGATGATTATTATAATGGTAACCATGTAATAGGTGTAGATGTGGCCTTCCTTTAAAGAAGATCACAGGGAGAAGTAGAACAGTCTTGCTCACTTTCCCTGCCAGTGCTACTGTCAAGCAATTTTACCAAATAATATGGCGATGTCTTTTCTTGTGAGTAGGTAGGTAGATGATGTTCCTACATTTGTTTCTGCACAATCACACTTAAGTTTCTGCTTAAATTTCTGTCAGATCTTGCACATTGCCATGGATTTATTATTTGGCAATGTAGACAAAACTATCCACACTGGAGATGACTGCACATAGTCCCAGCACCAGCATAAACATGTCTGCCACTACCACCACCAGTACTACCACCCATACCCTGTGAGCTTCCCTTAGGTCTGCCACTGTTGGGCCAGCGCATTGGCTGGAATCGATACTATCACCACAGCAACCACCATTATCTGATGTCACTTTGTCACTGCACAAAAGAATCAGCATCAGCAATGTCATCATCTTCCTCACTTTTTTATGATACTTCATGGTCATAAGATTACTGCACACCCTCATAATTTATACCTACAGATTTCCTCCTAGCTCTCCTACAAGAATGAATAGTACCGCACCCCCTGCCACTATTATCTCCACCACCAACAGCCATGTCTTCCTCCTTTGCTTGTACACAATGCTGACTGTTCTCATCCAGCTCATCAAAAAGTAGATTAAGACTGCTCAGCAGGTACCACATGAATACCAGGGATTTGTGCGAAGAACATGATGGAGACACAGTTGACATTCTAGAAAGGCCCTGGGGTAAATTACATGTTATGTAGAAGGAGGAGGAACATACAGAAGCCTGACTCAAGATCCCATCCCTCTCGGATGCATATCTTTTTTTTTTCTCACAAAAATTGATTTCAAGAAAAATAGCAAAGCACTAAAAGGGCGAATTGGTCAGTGATTGTTAGACTAGAACTTGCGTCAGTCAGATTGCTTTTATTTTGCCATCACAATGGCAGCAGTTTGTATGTATATTGGATAACCAGAAAAAAGCCTTAAAGGGAGTCTATCATTAAAAAAAAACACTTTTAAGCTAATGGCACATTGGAAGAGCCTTTAAAAAGGCCATTCTTCTCCTACCTTTCATTGTTGCCTTCTTCCAGCTGTTTCTGTAAAATTTTGTTTCTTTAATTATGGAAATGATCCTCATAGAGCACCCGGGGGTGTTCCTCCGTGGCAGCGAGCACCCACCGCGTCATCGCTTGTCACCGCCCATTAGTCTGTTGGGGTGACTCCCATCTTGGTCTTCTCTTCTACTTCCTCTGATGCAGCGCTAGACGGCAGCAACTGCGCATTATGGGCCGCCAATTTCAGGTGGTCCATACTGCGCCTCTTGTGAAAGACCACCGGAAAATGGCGGCGGTCCATCGCTGTGTCAGAGGAAGTAGAAAAAAGAAGATACAGAGAAGACCAAGATGGGAGTCACCACAACAGACTAATGGGCGGTGACAATTGATGACGCGATGGGTGCTCGCTGCCACGGAGGAACGCCCTGGGTGCTCCGTGAGGATCATTTCCATAATTGAAGAAACAGATTTTTACAGAAACAATGAAAAGATAGGAGAAGAATGGCCTTTTTAAAGGCCATTCCAACGTGCCATTAGCTTAAAAGTGTTTTTTTTTTAATGATAGATTCCCTTTAAATAATGGAGTTATTTTAGATTAGCACAGGCTGCAAGACTGGACATTTTTTTTCAGATTAGCAGGCTGTGTTCATTAAATGAGAAAAAAAAACCTTCAAATAAAAATGTTTTCAGATTAGTGCAAGTGGATTCAGCATTTTTCTATTAGAACAGCAGTTTGTATGTAGTTGTGGAAAAAATGAAAACACCTCCCCGAAAAAAAGCGAAATTTTTCGAAATGTGAAATGCTCTGCTTTTCATACACATAGTTATACCACCCAAATACATTAATAAGTATTAATAACCATATCTCTGCTTTATACTGGCATCATCTTTTAATCATCTTTTAATATATTTTGGACTTAGAAGACTTACAAGTGTAACAGCAATTTTCTAGATTTACAAGAAAATTTCCCAAAATAATTTTTAGGGACCACGTCAGTTCTGAAGAGGATTATAAAGGCCTATATATTAGAAACCTCAATAAATCACCCCATTTTCAAAACTGAACCCCTCAAATAATTCAAAAGAGCATCTGGGAAGTTTGTTAACCCTTTAAGCATTTCACGGTAATTAAACCAATATGGAGGCGAAAGGGTTAAAGGAAAAAAATCTATCTCACAGTTTGTTATGCAATTTTTTTCCAAGCACAGAATAACGTGGATGTAAACTGATGTTTGGGCACACCACAGTGAACGGAAGGGAAGGGGCGCTGTTGAATGTTTTAAAAGGAGATTTTGCTGGAATAGTTTTCAGGTGCCATGTCACATTTGTAAAGCAACTAGAGTACCAATACAATGGAAACCCCCAAAAAGTGACCCCATTTTGGAAACTACACCCCTCTCAGAAGAAACCAAAGGGTATAGTGAACATTTTGACCCTACAGCTGTTTTACAGTTTTTATTAACATTGGGACGTGAAAATGAAAAATGATTTTTTTTCCAATAAATTTAGCCCAAAATTTTTCATTTTCACAAGAGGATAAAGGAGAAAAAGCTCCCCAAAATTTCTCCTGAACACAGAAATGCCCCATATGAGGTCGTAAACTGCTGTATGGGTAGATGGTGGGCTCAGAATGGAAAGAGTTCTACTTGGCTTTTGAAGGACAGATTTTGCTGGAATAGTTTTCAGGTGCCATGTCGCATTTGCAGAGCCCCTAAAGTACCAGTATAATGAAAACCCATCAAAATTAACCCCATTTTAGAAACTAAACACTTCAAGGAATTTCTCAAGGGGTATTATTGTTTTGAGTCTAAAAGTGCTTCCCAAAAATTTATGTACAAAGTGAAAATTGAAATTTTTAAAGAAATATGCCATTTCAGTGCACAATATGTTACGCCCACTTTGTGTCATCAGAGACATGTGCTCCTAAAACTATTAAGGGGGCTATCTTGGGTACAAAAAAGTTATATATGTGGGTGTAAACTGCTGCTTGGGAACACAGCAGGGCTCAGAAGTGAAGGAGCACTGATGAACTTTTTAGCTTTTGGAGTATAGATTTAGAGGAACTTTAGAAAAAATATTGTGCATGTGCTGTACGCTCGGCCACAGTGTTTGCGCTGATGGGACTACCTGCTCAAGGAAGCAGTGAAGAGGAGGAGAAAGAGGGATCTTCAAGCAGGAAGGGGGCGGTGAAGAAAGGTCCAGGCTGATAACGCAGGTGTGCTCACAGGGATAATGCCCCCTGTGCTCCCTGAAAACTAATTAGCATATGAATAAAAGCATTTTTTTTTTTTTGCAAAACGGCTGCAAGGATCAGAAAATCAGAGCTATAGCCTTTCTAAAGGCTGCATTAAGATAGGCTTATTTAAAAATAGAAAAGGAAATGATAGACCCTTTAAGCGGGTATCCTGAACACAACTTTTGAAGCATTCGTCTCTGATACAAGCTGGGTACAACATATTATGTACTGAAATTACATATTTCTGGAAAAATTGTCATTTTTACCATCAGCTGTGTATTCATTTCTAGAAAATAGATTACTGTAACACTTGGGGTTACAAATGATCACTATACAGCTGGATAAATTACTTCAGGGATGTAGTTTCCAAAATGGGGTTACCTGTCAGGGGATTCCACTTTACTGGCATTTCAGGGTTCTGCAAAAGTGTCATGGTGTCCAAAAACAAAACTGTCTAAATCTGTGCTCCAAAAACCACATGACACTCATTCCCTTCTGTGCCCGGCTGTGCCCAAACAGCAGTGTATACCCATATATGACTTTAAGTACGTTATCCTGTGTACAATAGTGTTATACATGTGGGTATAAACTGCAGTTTGGGCAGAAAGCAGGGCAGGGAAGGAGCGCTATGTGACTTTTGGAATGTAGATTTAGATGTTTGGTATCTGGATGCCATGTCATGTTTGCAGAGCCTGTAAGGTACAAGAAAAGTGGAATCCCCAAAGAAGTGAACCCATTTTTAAAACTGCACCCCTTAAAGAATTTATCAAGGGGTGTAGTAAGCATTAGTATCTCAGACGTGAATGCACAGCGGATGGTGAACAGTGAATATGTAAGCTGTGTGGAGTACATTGGGTGCACTAAATTCCCTACTATATCCCCAGTAGCTCCTATGATTGGGGGGGGTCACTCTGGGGGGGTCACTTCTAGTTTCTTTTCCCTTGTAAGCGCTAAATCTGGGGTGTCCCCTGATATAGGCTCGCACAGCTTATACAGTGCTGGCCAAAAGTATTGGCACCCCTGCAATTCTGTCAGATAATACTCAATTTCTTCCAGAAAATGATTGCAATCACAAATGCTTTGGTAATAATATCTTCATTTAATTTGTCTTCAATGGAAAACCACAAAAAGAATTGTCAAAAAGCCAAATTGGATATAATTCCACACCAAACATAAAAAAGGGGGTGGACAAAAGTATTGGCACCCTTTGAAAAATAATGTGATGCCTCTCTAATTTGTGTAATTAACAGCACCTGTTACTTACCTGTGACACATAACAGGTGGTGGCAATAACTAAATCACACTTGCAGCCAGTTGAAATGGATTAAAGTTGACTCAACCTCTGTCCTGTGTCCTTGTTTGTACCACATTGAGCATGGAGAAAAGAAAGAAGACCAAAGAACTGTCTGAGGACTTGAGAAGCAAAATTGTGAGGAAGCATGAGCAATCTCAAGGCTACAAGTCCATCTCCAAAGACCTGAATGTTCCTGTGTCTACCGTGCGCAGTGTCATCAAATTGACGAGAGATTTCAACGAAAGATTGTGCGGATGGTGACTAAAGAACCTCGACCAACATCCAAACAAGTTCTAGCTGCCCTGCAGTCCGAGGGTGCAACAGTGTCAACCTGTACTATCCGTCGGCGTCTGAATGAAATCGCCTATATGAATTCCGTATTGTTGTCTTAGGTCTACAAACGATATAGGTTTTTTAGCATCAGAGTATAATTGAGAAATCTGTGTGATCCCCCTCGATTCCCAGCCCGAGACCCCTATGTCATCAACCACCCAGGCCATCAATGACAAAGGCATCTCTTCAATATAAAAATGCTTCATTGGATTTGCTTTCCCATGAAGTAGCTTCCATGCCATTATCGAGGCACACATAATCGGGGAGAAGGACCTCGGAGCAGGGACACCTCAAAAGGGCAACCATAGCGCATCCTCCAGTTTTAAGGGAGATATAAACGCCTGCTCTATGTGCAACCATGGGACCGAGGTATCCGTTGACTTCCACCTCGCGCACTGAGTGACCAATGAAGCTATAAAATAGTTCCTCGTTATTGGTACCCCCAGCCCTCCTACCTCCCGTTGCTTAAATAGAAAGCTTTTATTGATTCTAGGTATTCTTCCATTCCATACGTACTTTGAAATCACCCTTTGTGCTGTTTCAAAAAAGGAAATAGGGATGGGTATCGGGAGTGTGCGGAACAGGTATAAGAGTCTCGGCAATAGCAACATCTTAAAAGCCGCTACCCGTCCTATCCAGGAAACATCTGTTTTGGACAATCGCTCATTCTCCTCTTGCAGTGTCTTTAACATTGGTGTATAATTACTTTTGTAAAGAGTCCCCAAGGATGCCGTCACCTGTATTCCCAAATACTGGACGTTGTCCTCCCTCCAATCAAAATCATAAGTCGATTTTAGGTGTTGAAGCAAGGGTGGGGGAACATTTAAAGGCAATGCCTGCGATTTAGCCATGTTTAATTTGTAATACGATAATTGCCCAAATTTATTAATAATTCCCATAAGGCAAGAAATAGATGTGTGCGGTTTGGACAAAGTGAGAATAATATCCTCTGCATATAGCGAGATAATATGAGATTTATCTCCTATGTCAATGCCTCTCACTCCCGGATCTAGTCTAAGTACCTGGGCTAAGGGTTCTATAGAAAGAACAAATATTAGGGGTGACAGGGGGCACCCTTGTCTGGTCCCATTTGTTATTAGGAAAGGATCTGATACTACTCCATTAGTGAACACCCTTGCAGAAGGTGCCGAATACAGTGCCTAAATTGCTCTTAAAATGGCTCCAGAAAACCCCATGTGTCTGAGTACCAAGAAGACATACGACCAGCAAATGCGATCGAACGCCTTTTCTGCGTCCAATGCAAGGACCACCGCCTCATCCCTCCTAGATTCAACATAATGTATTATGTTTAAAATACGTCTAGTGTTATCGTATGATTGCCTTCCCTTAACAAACCCCACCTGGTCATGTCTTATCAAGCTTGGAAGGCAAACTGCCAATCTGCTTGCTATTAGTTTAGCATAAATTTTTAAATCTGTGTTCAATAGTGATATAGGTCTAAAGTTTTGGGGATTGTCGGCGGGTTTGCCAGGTTTTGGCAGCGTAACTACCAAGGCTTCTTGGTATTCTTTTGGGATGTTACCAGAATCCACCACCGCTGTCAAAAACGACAGCAGCGGGCTCATCAGAACTGAAGTGAAATATTTGTAGTATTCATTAGTAAGGCCGTCAGGGCCCGGAGACTTGTGGGACGGCAATGATTTAATTATGGTTAACAGCTCTGCAGAGGTAATAGGTGCATTTAGGGAGTCCAGCTGTGACTCAGTGAGTGCAGGTAGCTGAGCAGCTCTAAGGAATTGCTCAATATCGTAATTGGTTGGGAGGACCGTGGAAGAGTCCCCTGCTAAATTATAGAGTCCTTCATAGAAAACTTTAAAGGCGTTGGCGATACCGTTTGGGTCGTAAATTTTATGAGTACCATCTTTACTATGTATAAATGGGATCCTGGATTTTGCATGCTTTTGTTTAAGTTTAGATGCTAAGAGTTTGCCCGCTTTATTAGATTGAGAGTAATGCGTAGCTCTAACCCTTTTTAGGTTTTTCTCATATTTGTGCAATAGACAAGCGGTCAGCTGCTGGCGCAGTGCCATCAATTTCGTTGCATATAAAGGAGAAGGAGACTGTTGCTGGTATCGATAGTTCTTATTTGACGGAGCAGTCGATCCATTTCTGCCATTCTATTTTTCTTTTCTATATGCCCAAGGCGAATAAACGTACCTCTAATAAAGGCCTTGTGAGAGTTCCACAATATTTCAGGGCTAGGAGCAGAGGGGGCGTTAATCCGAAAGAATTCCTTCAGATCATTCTCTAACGTCGCTTTTAGCTTTGGCTGTGACATTACAAATTCATTACACCTCCATACATATGCTCTAGCGGATTCATATTTTTCCGCTATGGACATGGTTATCGCTGCATGGTCTGACCAGGTTATTTGAGATATCTCAGACTGCTTAACAAGGGGAATGCTAGATTGCTCGATTAGGAACAAATCTATTCGTGAGTAGCTATTATGGACGATAGAGTGATACGTATAGTCTTTTTCAGTGTTATGTAAGATACGCCAGACTTCAAATAGTTCATGGCGCCATAAAGCCTGCGAGAAAGAGGGGTGACGCGTTAATATGCCAGAAGTAGTATCTACTAGCGGGTCCGGAGCCATATTAAAGTCACCCATTAATATTAATCACCCTTGCTTCCTTTTTTCTACCGCTCTCACAAGTCTCCCTAGAAATGCTACCTGCTTCTTGTTTGGGGCATAGACTGATACCAGCGTATAAGTGACATTATTAAGAACACAGACCAATATTATAAATCACCCTCCCGGGTCAGCGTAGTGAGACAACAATCGAAACGCTACTGAATCTCTAATCCCAATTAGAGTCCCTCTACGCTTTGAGGAGTAGTGAGCATGAAACACATGTGGATAGGCAGGGTTATTAATGCGAAAGGCATCCCCCTCTAAAAGGTGTGTCTCTTGTAGAGCAAGAATGTCACAGTTATGAGCTCAGACCTCACGCCATAAATTGGCTCGTTTTTGAGGGGAGTTCAAACCCCTGACATTCATGGACACAATTTTAAGCACCATGATATATAGTTAGAAATGCTTTAAGAATCTTACCGCAACTACTTATACCAGTAGGTGTCACTGTCATTGCGAGGTGAGGCCATCTCCACCTTCTGTATTCACTTCGCCCAATGTGCCAAAACCAAAAAGGAAACAAACCATGCAAATTACATAACCAATGAGTAAACCCTTGTAGCAAAGTCAAATAAAAGAAAAAAAAGAACGTGGTACAGCGGACCAGCGGCTGTCGTAATCTTGGGGGGGATAAGTTCAACAACAGTGGACATGCGAAATCCAACAGAAAGTGAGTCTTTAGCTTTGTAGCCCTTTGTGTGGATGTCCTCGGGCCTTCACTTGATGCCAACCTTCCGACACGGGGACCGGGTGGTTGTTTGGGTGGTATCTCGGCAATTGGAATGTTCCATCTTTTGAGCAGGCTTCTTCCTTCCTCCAGACTTTTGATAACATGCACCAAATTATCTCGGGAAATGATCACACGGACCGGAAATCCCCATTTGTATAAAATATGATGCTGGCGTAAGGCCGTGGTAATAGGGAGGAATTGTCGCCTTTTTGTAAGGTTGTGGCTGATAAATCCGAATAAATGGATATTTTGTGATATGGTTCAGGTAGGCGGTCTACTTTTCGGGAGGTCATCAAAACCAGTTCCTTAGTGTGATAGAAATGAATTTTAGCTAAAACATCTCTAGGTATAGCTTTATCCAAATGGGATGGTCTGGGAACCCTGTGAGCTCTATCAATGGTTAGATCTATCGCCGTGAGGTTCGGTATCAGCGATCGGATCAGATCCTGGAGGAATGTCGTTAAATTATTCGTAGATACGGACTCCGGAATCCCTCTAAATTTTAGATTGTTTCGTCGTGAACGATCTTCTAAGTCAGCTATTTTAGCTTTTAAAAACGACACATCCGTCTCCACCTCATGGTGAGCATCTATAAGCGCATTATGTTAAGTCGCAAATTCCGCCATTTTAGATTCGACATGGACAGTACGGCTTTTTAATTCCTGAAGATCTTTTTCTAGCGGTTTTACCATGAGAGACATGTCTGTCTTTAATGATTTACAGAAGGCCATAAGCATATTTTTCATGGAGGCCTCAGTTAGTGGATTCTCCGTCTCTGGTATATCTGCAAAAAAAATCGATGGATGGAGGAGTAGGCTATGCACTAACACTCACCTCTTCATCCTGGGAGTCGCTATTTTGGAGCCTGGGTCTTTGCTTAACCGGGCTAGCGGTAGGTGACTGAGACTTCTCCAGGTTAGCGGTGCACGTGAGTGTTGAGGCGCCATGTTGCAGAGGCCCGTTATCAGTATAGGCCCCGGCCTGAAGGGAGAAGGCCCAGGTGACTCCGTGCCCGCACCGTCCAGCAGCTGCAGTAAGGAGGGGGCCGAGAGCGCTCTCCTGTGTGCGGAGAGTGTGATTATCTCCTCCGGAGGGTTGCGAGAGGGAGTTGAGGCTCTGGATTCCACACTTGAGCACGGGCCGACTCCATTTTGGCCCTCCCCTCCCCCCGCGAGGGAGGTAAAAGTCGGAAATCTTCTGCGGATTCACCGCCAACTTCCTTTTTCTGGGCATCTCCGTAGGTAAGATACCGGTACTGGTAAAAGCTATGCCCAAAGGCCACGGGCTTGTCGCTGGGAAGGTCGCTAAATAGGACTCAGGCCGGGAGCTCTCTGACTACGCGGCCATCTCTATCCACGGCTAGGCTCCGCCCCCTGAGGTCCTGTTTTTAACCAGAATGAATAAAAGATAACTAGATTGGTGGATGCTTGTACAATCAAGCAATAATAGCATTGTCTTTAAAAATATAAGGATTTTTCAAATTCTCCTAGGCCTCGAAGCTCCCTAGAATCGCCAAACGAGTCATGAAGTTGCCTAAAAGGGAGGGGGGTCTAGCTGTCCCTGATTCACTACATTACTATCTTGTGGCGACTACCGCAAGAATCCTGGACTGGCATCATTCTGCCCACACCAAACTCTAGGTTGCCCTTGAGGGAACTATCAGCCCTCTCACGCTCACTGTCCTTCGTTGGCTCCATAAACGCCACTGGTCAGAAAAAGCCACTGTTGCTCTACCGTATGTCACACATCAAGTCCTCCACACTCTTAGGACATAACGCAGTTTTACAAACCTTTTTACTAATGATGGCCCGATGACTCCCATCTCGGGCAACCCAGACTTTCCTACTGCGCTTCGGTCCCCCTTTCTATCCTGTGCTCTAGGACAAACCCCTCTCAGATTTCTACATGTATTGACCCCAACTGCCCTACGCTCCTACCAGGATTTGGTTCCCTGGGAGTGCAGAACCCATACTACACATTGGCAATACGTACAGCTCCACTACTTATACACCTCTATAAAGCACACTGGTAACTTTCACAGAGCTCTTTGCTCCTTCGAGCACCACTTCAGCTCTCAATCGCTGATACCCCATGCCATTTCTCTGCTTTACAACTTGCTTACAGTACCCAAAGATTGCCCCCTCCTGGCGTACACTGTGAATTAGCAAAGAGACCTGGGGACTTCTTTTGCATCGGATGTGTGGCATTCTACATTTCAATCATGTCATAAATTATCTATCTCCTTCAGAGCACAAGAGACAAACTATAAAATCCTCTCCCACTGGTACAGGGTTAACGCTGTACTACATGAAATCTTTGCAACTACTCGGATAGGTGTTGGAGATGTAACTCTGACTGGGGCACGATGCTACACATGTGGTGGAAATGCTCTCTTCTGCATCCCTTCTGGTCTGATGTCGGTAGGATCATTAAGACTGTCACTGGAGCGGAGCTAAAAGTTGACCCTGCCCTGCTCCTCCTCTCTATATTTCCTCTAAAGATTTGTAAACCGGTGTGTAGATTGACTGAATTTCCTTTAGTAGCAGCCAGGTCTGTTATTCTTTGACTGTGGAAATCCACATCGCCTCCCACCACCGTATCTTGGGTACAAGAGGTTCTTCAGATTAGGCGTATGGAAGACCTTCTCTTTGAGCTAAAATCCGACGACAGTTTCCACCAGCAGGTAGGTGGAAATACCTTTTACTACTCTTCTGCCTTCTAGACCTCTTTCCCAAACCTCCCTTCCTAGTTGGTCCTTCTCTCCTTTTGAATTGGATCGCTTTTCCTACCACTTTCTTTCTTCTGATGTTCTCTCCCTTCTATTGGCTGTTATTATTATTTTTAATGTTTATACACGGATTGTTCCTGTTATTGACATTGTAGTTGACTCTGCTGCGTCGGAGTTCTTGCCTTCTACCCCTTGTTTTGTCTTCTTCTATCAACTCACCGCACCCTACCTAACCCATCTGCTCCCTTGTACTTGGACTTGTACTCCCCTCTTCGTCCCCCCTGCTTGAGCCTTCTCCCTCAGGGGCGCACCACTAATGAGGCAAAGTGAGGTGGCCGCCTCAGGCGGCACTGTCCGTCACTGTCTGGGAGTGGCATTTTTTATTGTCTATTTAATGTAAACCAGCCCAGGACAGGCCGCTTAAAAAAAAAAAAAAAACAGAGCTGAGCGGGGCCTGTCCTGGGCTGGCTTACAAAACCTCTGCCTGTCAGCGCAGGCGGTGATACAATGACGTCATCGCGCCTCCTACGCTGAGACGCAGACGTCGCGGACAAGAAGAAGAGGCGGCGACTCCGTCAAGGGATTACAGGTAGGTGAAGATAAGTTTTTTTATATATATAAATAGTCCGTAACCTGCTGGAGTAACCCCGGCAGGTAACGTCCTATTTACTTATCGATCCCCGCTGCTGGTTGTGGCCGCCCCCGCTTCCCTTTCTGCTATGGGACGCAAAAGGGGGAGCAGAAGCGGCTGTGTGCAGGAGCGAGCATGGTAAATGAGGCTGCAGCCCGCAAACCCCATCAAATACTACTATTATTATACTCCGGGGTTTTATAATAATCGGAGACTCAGGGGAGGTGAGGGAACATGTTAACCATTGTTACTCACCTCTCCAGCGATCCGATGTTGCTCCCAGCAGGCTTCGGCCTTCTTTGGTGATGTCCCAGACGTCACGTGAGCCAGGCTGACATCATTATGTCGCGACGCTGGTCTGTGCAACATTGAAGAAGGCCGAAAGCAGGGAGTGCACCAGAGCCCAGGTAAGTAACACTGGTTTTATGTTTGTGTCCACCTGGGTCTCCGATCATTATACTCTGGGGTCTCCTATTATAGAGAATGGGGGCCACGTGGGCTCGTCCATCCACCATGCAAAAGATGTGTGAAGTTACTTTCATTGTTAATACCATATTGTTGATCTGATACTGAAGTAATACAGGAAGAAGAATTCTTAAAAACTGTTTTATAACTTTGTGTATATTGTGCAGCAATAGCAGCGTGTGAAGCTAGTAGCATGTAAACGCAATTTTATATATTTTTTTTTGGGGGGGGGCGTCTTTGTATAGTCCGCCTCAGGCAGCAAAGAGGCTAGGTTCACCACTGTTCTCCCTTGTCCATACTCCTCCCTGCCCCATCTTCCTCTTTTTATTTTACATACAGTATGTATGTTCCTTATTTTGTTGAAATTTAATAGAAACTTTTAATGAAAAAATATGAGGATTTTCTCTAATTTTCTTATTTCTAATTATTTAGTAAAATAAATCTTTGGACAATTGTTGAACAATTATTTTTTCTTGCTTGCAGTGAGAATATAAACTGTCCCTAGATATTTAGCCCAGCACATCAATAGAGAAATAAGAGCATATAAAAGGTGATAACACTGATGCATTTTGTCATTGCTGCCTGACAGTTACACAGTAAGTACTGTCCTGATGTCTTGGAAGTTATGTATATGTCTTTGGCGCCAGTGCACACGGTCCGCAAAAATTATAGGAATAGGACCGGTCCTGAGTTTTGCTCACCTCTCATGGCCCCATACACCGAACCATGAAAATACATGGTCATGTGTATGGGGCCAAAGAAATGAATGGGTCAGTGTGTTATCTGTGAAAAACACAGCTAGCGCACTGACTGTGCAGCAGCTTGTTCTGCAATCCACTTGTTAAATTTACAGCCAGATTGTAAAACAAAACAAAAAGAGAAAAAATTATGTTGGTGACATTTTAGGAATTTGTGAATAAGTGTCAGGTAATATTTGCACGTAGCTGTATAGTGGGCCCCCAGGATAAATTGTATTGGTGAGCTCTAGACACCCCAGTCTGACACTGTTTAGCTATGTAGGTATGTGGCTAGGTCCCTGCTGTCTTTAGTATAGTTGCAAGGGCCCTGTTTTCCTTTACATCTCATGTAGTCTGTATAAGGAGGATCTGCAGGATCAGCCCCTGTTCCCCATACCCACCCACTTTCTGCTCATGCAGTCTGCAAGACATATGAGCCATATGAACATTAAGGACAAAACAATGCCAGGACCAGCACCCAGAAGATGACCAGTGAGTAAATCCAGGAATCAGGCAGTGCTCCAACATGAAAAGGTGAAATAACAAGAGGTGCTATATTTACCCATAGTGCAACATTTCAAGAATATATATATACAGTATAGACTACTAGTTCCCTACATCTAAAATTCATTTGTTTTCTATGATCCAGATTACAGATCTAATGATTCAGTATGCTTGGAATGAACCAAACAAGAGTGACAGAATTCATTCTCTTGGGTTTCGGAAACCTTCACTGCTTCAATATTGTATTCTTCATTCTTTTCTTGGTCATCTTTCTTTTTACAGTTATGGGAAACCTTCTTATCATCATCCTAGTGTCCGCCAATGTCCAGCTCCAGTCCCCCATGTATTACTTTCTTTGTCATCTTTCCTTTTCTGACGTTGTTATTTCCGCAAACATTGTTCCCAACATGCTTGGTGCCATTCTACTAGGTGGGGTAATAATGACTTATCTTGGTTGTATCACCCAGTTTTACTTTTTCAGTGGTTCAACCATTACAGAATGTTTTCTTCTTTCAGTGATGTCCTATGATCGATACTTGGCCATCTGCAACCCTCTAAGGTATTCTAGTATCATGTACTTAAAGTGCCAGATCTGTCTTTCAGTATGGCCATGGTTGCTTGGCCATACTCTTAATCTTACAGTAGTCTTTGCTATATCAAACTTTAATTTTTGTCATGACAATATCATTGACCATTTCTACTGTGACCTTTTCCCTCTTCAGAGACTTTCTTGCTCAGACACTTCCCTTGCAGAACTAGAAGTCTTTCTCTTTTCTATGCCAATGTTTATTATTCCATGTGGTTTTATCATTGTAACCTATTTGTGTATCTTCCTCACAATATATAGTCATATGAAAAAGTTTGGGCACCCCTATTAATCTTAATCATTTTTAGTTCTAAATATTTGGGTGTTTGCAACAGCCATTTCAATTTGATATATCTAATAACTGATGGACACAGTAATATTTCAGGATTGAAATGAGGTTTATTGTACTAACAGAAAATGTGCAATATGCATTAAACCAAAATTTGACCGGTGCAAAAATTTGGGTACCCTTATCATTTTATTGATTTGAATACTCCTAACTACTTTTTACTGACTTACTGAAGCACAAAATTGGTTTTGTAACCTCACTGAGCTTTGAACTTCATAGCCAGGTGTATCCAATCATGAGAAAAGGTATTTAAGGTGGCCAATTGCAAGTTGTTCTCCTATTTGAATCTCCTCTGAAGAGTGGCATCATGGGCTCCTCAAAACAACTCTCAAATGATCTGAAAACAAAGATTGTTCAACATAGTTGTTCAGGGGAAGGATACAAAAAGTTGTCTCAGAGATTTAACCTGTCAGTTTCCACTGTGAGGAACATAGTAAGGAAATGGAAGACCACAGGGACAGTTCTTGTTAAGCCCAGAAGTGGCAGGCCAAGAAAAATATCAGAAAGGCAGAGAAGAAGAATGGTGAGAACAGTCAAGGACAATCCACAGACCACCTCCAAAGAGCTGCAGCATCATCTTGCTGCAGATGGTGTCACTGTGCATCGGTCAACAATACAGCACACTTTGCACAAGGAGAAGCTGTATGGGAGAGTGATGCGAAAGAAGCCGTTTCTGAAAGCACGCCACAAACAGAGTCGCCTGAGGTATGCAAAAGCACATTTGGACAAGCCAGCTTCATTTTGGAAGAAAGTCCTGTGGACTGATGAAACAAAGATTGAGTTGTTTGGTCATACAAAAAGGCGTTATGCATGGCATCAAAAAAACACAGCATTCCAAGAAAAACACTTGCTACCCACTGTAAAATTTGGTGGAGGTTCCATCATGCTTTGGGGCTGTGTGGCCAATGCCGGCATCGGGAATCTTGTTAAAGTTGAGGGTCGCATGGATTCAACTCAGTATCAGCAGATTCTTGAGAATAATATACAAGAATCAGTGACGAATTTGAAGTTACGCCGGGGATGGATATTTCAGCAAGACAATGATCCAAAACACAGCTCCAAATCTACTCAGGCATTCATGCAGAGGAACAATTACAATGTTCTGGAATGGCCATCCCAGTCCCCAGACCTGAATATCATTGAACATCTGTGGGATAATTTGAAGCGGGCTGTCCATGCTCGGCGACCATCAAACTTAACTGAACTGGAATTGTTTTGTAAAGAGGAATGGTCAAAAATACCTTCATCCAGGATCCAGGAACTGATTAAAAGCTACAGGAAGCGACTAGAGGCTGTTATTTTTGCAAAAGGAGGATCTACTAAATATTAATGTCACTTTTCTGTTGAGGTGCCCATACTTTTGCACCGGTCAAATTTTGGTTTAATGCATATTGCACATTTTCTGTTAGTACAATAATCCTCATTTCAATCCTGAAATATTACTGTGTCCATCAGTTATTAGATATATCAAATTGAAATGGCTGTTGCAAACACCCAAATATTTAGAACTAAAAATGATTAAGATTAATAGGGGTGCCCAAACTTTTTCATATGACTGTATAAGATACCATCTACAACTGGCAAACAGAAAACCTTTTCTACCTGCAGTTCTCATCTTATTGTGGTGGGGACATTTTATGGGACACTCATAGCTAAATACATGATCCCATCTAAAGGACATTCATTGTTCATTAATAAGATTGTTTCCTTACTGCACACTGTATTTACTCCTCTGTTTAACCCTATAATATATAGTCTCAGAAACCAGGACATAAAGATGACACTTAAAATATATATAGGTATAAAAAATAAATAATGCACCTATAAAGAGTTACTAGAATACAATAAAACTTTCTTTTTCTGAATGTAATGATGAAATAATGTAAGCAATTACAATATTAGACTTAAAGGATATGTTTTTTGGGGAAAACTGTACAAATGAACAGGGCTCTAGTACCATGTTCTTATTTACTGCACCACTGCAAACAAAGATGACAGTGGCTTGCTATGAATGGAAGAACACAT
This sequence comes from Leptodactylus fallax, assembly GCA_947044405.1. NCBI lineage: Eukaryota > Metazoa > Chordata > Amphibia > Anura > Leptodactylidae > Leptodactylus > Leptodactylus fallax. The sequence goes on from CAMRHE010000579.1 coordinate 758,253, forward strand.
AATGGGTACTACAACACTAAATTTCCATCTGCTCTGCACCTGGAAATGGTCCGGGCAGACATGATATGTGTAATGAAGGTGCCACCTTTGTCTGCGTAATGGACAAGGGAAGTGTGGAAGCTGCTCATGCTTGTTGGTGGATCATACAATCCTCTCTACTGGAGGTCTCTTTGGGCCATCTGGAGCCTGTACAACGTGTGAGTGTGTCCTCATTGTTCCCAACTCTGCCTCACTAATCCCAACGTCAGAATGGCCTAAGTGGCGGACAATTCATCAAAATGAGCATCCTGCTTCTCTCAGTCCAATGAGGCCCCCTTTCAAGGTCTGACAACCGGGAAAAATGTAGAGTGGGTTGTAGAGTTAAGTCTAGCAGTAAAAAAAAACTCTCCAAGAGGTACACCACCAAAAAATAGTCTCTGAGATCCCTTTTATGGGGCAGCAGGGGAAGTACTCTAACTCCCTTATTATATCAAGACCCAGTGTAATCAGACCGTATATACCATCTGCCTGAGATATAACTGCATGCTGAGCTCTGTAGCAATCTGACATTTTATCTGGGTGACTTATATATTTTGAGTGTCTATTTTCTCAGCTACCATAGAAGTAACTAGAAAGATGCATTTGCACAACACCCCCCACCCCCTACAAACACACACACAATTACTGCAGCTATAAGATATGGGTTGGGGATTCCTGGCCTTAAGATGGATATGAGACCTGCAACTACCAGAAATGTATATAATATCCTTTGGATATGCGATAAGTGCCCAAGATGTTAAAGTAGATTAATTAAAACTTTGTCTCCAACACTTTTTTCTCTATGGTAGTCACCTAGAGCATTCATTGCATTATACTGTGTATTGTACTGTATAATGCTTATTAGAAGATGTTACCACAGTTTAGGTTAAGCCATCAAATAATAAATAATAATTCAATGAAAAATTGTGACTCTGTTCATTTATATTGATAATAAGAGATGAATCCCCCAGTGGGTCCCAGCTCAGTCTGACATTACATGCCACATTACACTCACTGTACTTCATACAGATACTCATCATACATCATCTCAACCAGGATATGTGTTAGTATAATATACTGGGTAGATTATTTAACCACTTAAGTACCTGGCCAATTTATGGTTCAGCACCAGACAGATTTTCGGGTTTTTTCATGTGTGCGGTTTTGAGGGCTATAACATTTTTATAATTTGGGTTATTCAACTAATTTTTGAGTCTTTTTTCGGTGACACATAGGGCTTTATTTTTATGTTGGTTTTATTTTTGTATGTTTTTTCATTTTTTTTATATCTGGGAAAATATAAACAAAAGAGGAGGGAAAACATATCTGTTTTTCACTTTTCTTTCTTTTTTTTTTATTTAATAGCACAAAGTGCTACTAAAAATTTTTTAAAATAGTTTTTCCTCTCTGTTATGGTAAATGTTATTCTGTATTGTGTCGTCGGGGGTATTATTTATTTATTTTTTTAAATTATTTTAACTTTAATTTTTATTTTTTACTTTTCTACTTCTTTCTTTCTTTATTTAATTTTTTACATAAGGTCATAATAGACCTTTGGGGACATCTTAACACTAAATTTTTGGTGGGGGATAGGCTGATTTCCCCTGTAACTGAGGCTGATACCTTAGCCCCAGTTACAGGAGGAATACAGCCTCCTTCCCATAACTACAAAGCTGATCTGTGTCCTCTAGGACCCAGCAACTCTAACAGCCTCTGACCCAGTGGATCACACGATCGCCGGATCAGAGGGGAGCCGCATCATGTAATAAACCTTCCCTGCGTTCTCTAAGGGAGCTCTGGCTGTAGTTACAGCCATATTCCCATTTCTGCAGTTGCATGATTTCGAACAGCTGCCTACGGTATGTCCTTGCAGAACAACGCAACCACTATCCGTATGTATATACTCTAAGGATGGATGACTGATATGACATGTAAGTACAATCAGTATCAATCAACCAGTATCTTTCCTCCCTGGGCCCCATCTTCTCAATCACACTGCAGGAGCCCCAGTCACCAATAATCATATAGTGTCTTGCTGCTGCCTGAGGCCTGCTGCTTTGTGGGCACATATCCCTGGCTCACAGATCTAAGAGGGCCCTAGTTCAAGGCAAGAGCCAGGTGGCATCTACTGACAGGACCCCAGGACAGAAATAATCAGAGGCAAGGGCTAGGCAGCAAGATACTACTGAAAAATACATTTATGTTTGAGACATTTTAGGAAAGTGGGCCCCCAGAATGAATTTTACTGGTCAGCCCTAGTCACCCCAGTCCGACCCTGCTACTATTGTTTGATATGTTCATTTTTGTAATGTGAAATATTTTTTCTGTTTCATGTACTGCACAATTTGTAAAGTGCTTGGGAATATGTTGGCTCTATATAAAATTATTATTATTATTTCTATTATTATTATCATTATGGATTTGACACAAAATTCACAAAAAGTTTGGTTCCCAAAGAAAGAGAGGAGCCTTTTATGGAGAAGAAGGCAGAGAAAGAGATCTACCAGAGACAGATCTCAGCCATCAGGAACAGGGCAAAAATAAAGAAAAATAATAGCATTTCTAGAGAAGATAAAGATACAGAGTGAGAAGAAGAGCATAGACTAGACTTGATTAATTTGAACATACAGACAAATATAGGGAGAGCTCATAGAAATTAATGTGACAGTCCACAACAGACCTTGCCTGTGTCTATTCTGAATTGTCTATTCTGTGATATCACACACCACTTTTTATTTTTTTTACATAGAGTCTGAAACAGTGTGTCACAGTCCCTTTCTGTGCTATGCCTGTGTAAAAGAAGTGATAAATTTTGTAAAATCACACAACACTTTTTCTACAGAGTCTGCCTGGTGTGCCGCAATCACTGTTTGTGCTCTGATTAGTTAAAAGAAAAGAAAAAAAATATGTGAAATCCCACAGCACTATTTTTTTACATAAAGTTTGTCACAGAGTACCACTCTTTCTGTGCAAAGCATTATTTTTTCACCATTATGTAGAATTGCCACTGCCATTTTTAAGCCAAGTTCATTACTTAATTTACCATACCACTCAGTACATGGTTACATGTAATTATTTCTTGTGCTAATGCCAGCCCACTTGTAAACCAAATTCATTACTATATTTACAATACAACTCAGAATAAAATAAAAGCATTAAAATGTCTGAAAAAAAGACAGGGAAAATTGGCGAAGGGGTTTAAGAGAAGAAAACATCTGTGACAATGCCATGCCATCCATCACTGCAAGTAACAATAAGAATGTGGGTACCATCACAACACTACTCTTCATGGCTTGCTCATCTCATTCAGAACAGGATATTACTTCTGGCAGTGACGCCATGACTTTGAGTCAGGGTGCAGTGTGTTCTTCCTCCTTTGCCATCATTGCTCTTAATTTCCTAAGCAGTAAGGCACCTTCCTTGCCCTAAATATTACAATAATCTCACTAGGAATTTATTCCTTTATTTTTTCACTAACAGGACTGACTTTGTCAGTAAAAACAATGTAAGACACTATTGACAGTACAGATCAAGCTGTTCTATTGCAAAAAGACTTAAAATTAGATTATTGGAAATGAAAGAGTTAACTGTCCAGTGTCTGTGGAATTGACCATTGAAATAAATCACTGACCATGCAAAGGATGGACAGTCCAGGTCTGCCAATACAAGGTTGTTTGATGTGGCTTATAGAGAAGTATTTATACAACTGTTAGGAGTATAATAGTAATCCCTTTCAGGTTTGCACCAGTTTGAGAGAGAGAGACTACAATGGAGCATGATAGAACTGGATATTTTACTCAAGAACTTCTTGAGCAAGTGGTTCAGTACAGATATCTGATACAGCCTCTTTATTAACAGAAATACAGGCAAACCGGTAGCAAGAATATTTCTTGCTAAATTGCTAGATTATTCCAATGTCCTTTATCCACCACCAAGGAACTCCTAGTTATCAGCCAGTGCACAATGTATATGGATTTATAATCCTCTTACATGCCAAGTAATATAATACTTATCTTTATGGTTTCCTCTGGTTCTTCCTTGGCAGAGAATGTATCTCCTGCAGTGATGATGTTTCAGGTGTATAGCATCACATTAGGCCCACGTGCAGCCTGCTCTGGATAAAGTCTCTGTGGGCAGTCTGCACTTGTTGAAGGAGGCTTCTCTTCTCAAAGCAGATGATCAACTATAATATCCTGATTTGTAGCCTTGCAGGACTTTATACACCCTTATTCTCAGAGCCCTCTCTCCTCTCACCTTCTCTGCTTCTCACACTCTACTCTCTTGTCCCTTCCAGGAAGTGACATTATCCAGAATCCTCCTAAAATTGAGTGAAAAAAATAGATGCAAGGTCTTGCCCCTAGATGGCAGCAGAGCACCAGTAATGGTATGCACAAGTCAATATTTGCCACTATCAAACTTGTACCCCTTACACAACCCTTTTATGTGCATAATTGCTATTTTAGGAGTGTGGAAAAAGGTGATAAACTCTAGCAGCTGCAAATGAAGCAATTTCTTGATTTTTTTTTTCTTCTGATTTACATTATACTAAACTGGTAACAAGTCCATAGTGTATTGTAAATTGGATAATGATTGTAAAACACATTAGAGATTAAAATGATTCTTTTAGGAATATAATAATTAATCCATAGATAACACAATATTTATTAAGGCAGAAACTATACACAATAACATAAATGCACTGCAGTTATTATATACTCACACTAATATTAATATACTGCTGACTGATGGCCCGCCAAAACTATGACCATAAAGTAAGTACAGCCATACAATGTCCTATCATAGTTTGTGTTAAAGGGGTATTTCCATCTCAAGGATCCTATCTATACTGCTGGCTTATGTAAATTGAAGAATTTCCTAAATATATTGCTTTAGCAATGCTGCTTTGTTTTCCTGCTATGTGAAATTATTCCCCCCATTGTTTACAGAGTGTTTCCATAGACCTGTGTTATAAGCAGGACAAGTGACATCACTCACTGTTATCTACAGCTCTACACTTCAGCTAATTGCAGTTTGCTGATAAAGCACTGTCTGTTATCTCTCTTTGTAAACACACAGATAACACTGAGTCTGTTCTCTAGAAGCATGTGCATATTATTTGATCTGCTTGATTTATATTAGATTTCTAGTAATCATAATAAGTTTCCTGTTCAGCAAGCTGGGGGGAGATGGCTTTGACTGTTTGATAAGGAGTACAGGAAGTAAGAAGTAGAGACAGCAGGCAAAGCTGATGAAACAGGGAGATGGGAAAACCCCTTTAAGTAATTTTTTTGATTTAGAAGTTGGTCTTAATTTTGTCTAGGTGTATGTACTGTACGAGGTTGGTGTCTTAACCTGCCCTTAAAAGATCTGTCTGGAGTTGACAGCCAATTCTCATCTTGTGGGTCCTCAGCAGACTATCGTTAGTAAGAAGTGGACTCTCTTAAAACCCATATAAGTTCATCTTTTTAGAAAGAACACCAATAAAACTTTGCTCTTTGCTCTAAATTTGTTCATAGCAAAAAAAAAAAATGCTGGCCATAGATTTCAACTCTACCTAATAGATTAAAATTCTGATTTCAAGGACCTCCTGCTAAGTTTTATTAGGAAATGTGGAAAGAGATTTAAGTAGACAATTTCTTTAATAGGATGACCTAGGTGGATAATACCAGAAAGTTTTGTGTAGCTCATATTTATAGATGTTCAGACATGTCTAGTGCAGATTTGTCTAAAATCACTGGACTAAAAAGTTCTGCAAGCCCCCATTATAGTGAAAGAGGTCCCTGGGTCTCAGATGGTGTCCGCTATTTTAGTAGTTTGACACAGATGTGAACTAAGCATAAACTGTGATTAATTAGAAATTAGACTGACCCGCCAGAACCTTGTCAGTGATCACATGACTTTAATTAACCTATGAATGTGGCATTGATACTTAAAAAGGCCAGTTTCTTTTTAAAAGGGGACACCAAATCGATATTAATGCTTATGGATTGAGAATGAGATGTCATTAAAGCTCATGTAGGTGTAATATGTAGGTGTCCCCAATCCCAATAATTTTGTCCATATCACTATATGTCTACATCAGGGGTAGGCAACCTTTTTGTTCGGTGTGCCGATTTTAATTAAAAAAATCAAAGATGAGGTGCTCGGAGTGCCGGTCAATAATAGTAAGTCTGACGACCCCTAAACTAAAGTCATATACCACAAACCGTAACACAGAAGTGCTGCCACCAGATGCTTTAGGACACATGCGTTTACTGTTATTTTCTGGGATGCTCCTGTACTTTCCAGTTAGAAGCAATGAAAGTACATGTGCAGCCCACAATTAGTGGTAAATGTAAGTGTCCAGGAGCACCGTATGGCCGCATCCTTATGGTGAATACACACTATGTATCTGGATGCAGATATAGTCTTAGGCCACTGGAACTTTTACTTCAATGTAAAACTGTGTTCACATGGTGCATTTTTGCACACAAAAAAATGCCTGTGTTTTCTTTGCAAAAACACATCCTTAATACAGAAAACACACCGTTATACAGAATAATCTCACATAGTGGCCCCTGCACACGGTATTATGTCCCATAGCGGTCCCTATACATGGTATTATGTCCCATAGCGGTCCCTGCACACGGTATTATGTCCCATAGTGGTCCCTGCACATGGTATTATGTCCCATAGCGGCCCCTGCACACAGTATTATGTCCCATAGCGGCCACTGCACACGGTATTATGTCCCATAGCAGCCCCTGCACATGGTATTATGTCCTATAGTGGCCCCTGCACACGGTATTATGTCTCATAGCGGTCCCTGCACACGGTATTATGTCCCATAGCAGTCCCTGCACACGGTATTATGTCCCATAGCGGTCCCTACACATGGTATTATATCCCATAGTGGCCCCTGCACATGGTATTATGTCCTATAGTGGCCCCAGCACACGATATTATGTCCCATAGTGGCCCCTGCACATGGTATTATGTCCCATAGCGGTCCCTACACACAGTATTATGTCCCATAGTGGCCCCAGCACATGGTATTATGTCCTATAGTGGCCACAGCACACGGTATTATGTCCTATAGTGGCCCCAGCACACGGTATTATGTCCCATAGCGGTCCATGCACACGGTATTATGTCCCATAGCGGTCCCTGCACACGGTATTATGTCCTATAGTGGCCCTAGCACACGGTATTATGTCCTATAGTGGCCCCTGCACACGGTATTATGTCCCATAGTGGCCCCTACACACGGTATCATATCCCATAGTGGCCCCTGCACACAGTATAATATTCCAACTTTTATAATATTCCAATTGTCCCCACTCACTAGCTATTATTATACTCTGGGGTCTCTTCAGACCCCAGATTATAATAAGTGAAGGGCCAAGAGAGGTGACAAACAAAAACAATGATACTCACCTTGTTTCCTGCACTCCGCATCCGCTCTGTTCTCTTCGGGCACTTCTACCTGTAGTCAGCGACCCCTGATTGGGTCTCTGGGGTCATGTCGCGTCATTATGCGTAATGACGCCAGACGTGACCCCTGAAGCCCTATCAGCTGTCAGAAGTGTCTGCAGAGCACAGAGCCGTCGCGGAGCGCAGAGAACAAGGTGAGTATCACTGTTTTTTATGTTTCATCACTTCTCCTGAGGCTGAAGAGACCCCACAGTATAATAATAGCAGTTTTGTTTCGGTCGTGTTTGGTCCAATCGAAACTGTTGGGTGAGGACTTCGCTGCTGTGCCAGGGAAATAAACCTCACGTGCCACTCTTGGCATGCGTGCCGGGGGTTGCCGACCCCTGGTCTACATTTTTTGTTTTTTTCATTGTAATATGTAAAACCTTTTTCTCTTTTCTTTCTCATTTACCTTTTTATGTATCTATTTCTTTCTTGAACTTGTAAAGTAGTAAAAAAACAGGGTATGTATGAGCGCTACTTAATCAGCCAGACATGTATTAAAATGAAACTTTTTTTATTGGATCACAATGTTACTCCACAAGGTGGCGATATAAAGTATGGCAACGCGTTTCGATGTCTTAACTGACGTCTTCATCAGGCCAACTAGATAAGAATCAAATAAAACAGTGGTATAGTATAATGTATAATAAATAATATAAGATATAATAAAAACATTGTTATACAAAAGAAACAATCTACATGTATATACATAGATACACACAAACACATGTATGCATGTATGTACACACATATCCCAGCACACATATAAATGTACACATATGGTGGCAATCAACAAATGGTTAATGTATAAATAAGTAAAATGAAAAGTGAATGGATTGGTATAAGAACAAATATGGGTTAGATAGATATGAAAAATGGTTATAGTTAATGAGAAAGAGGAGATGGAGGATATATATGGTACCAAGATTAGATGATTAGGTAGGTAATAATAGAATAGGGGGATATATATGAATAGGTCTAGGAAATAATTGTAATAAATGAAAAGAAGGGGGGAGGGATATGGTTGTGACATACAATAGATGAATGAGTAGTCAATACATCTGGTTGTTTATAAAAGGTGGTGGAGTGTGAGAGTATATCTAATTGATACAATAAATAATTAGGATAGGGATGGGATAGTTGATAAAAAATGGAGTGAAGGATAGTTGATGCAAAAATGGATAATAAGCAGGAAATTAATGTATATATACTGTATATATATAGATACATGGATGGTTAGATGAATGAGCAATAAATAAATAATTCAATGGATAAATCATGGGTACATGAGCAAATAAATGGAACATCAGGTAAATAGATATGTAATGATAATCCTAATAATTGATTGTAAATGTTTGTAGGATTAAATGAGAAATACACTTAAAGTAGACTAAATAGTGGATATAATGTTTGTAGAAGCAACTACTGATTTGATATATACAGAGTTGATGTGAAATATAAACAAATAAATAGATAGATAAATGTGACCTTAAAAGCATATAATGAATAACTAAATGGATATGGGGATGAAAGTTTAGACTTACCACGCTAGATCATGGAGCAGGCACAAAGTGTGCCCTTCTTGAACTTGGTCATGTGAAACCAGCCATACAGAGCTGAAGGATAAAGCGGCAAACACTAAAGAAACTACAATAGGTAGACCCTTTTGAAAGCTGGTCGCATATATATAGCGGCTATAGCCTCCTTCCTCTCCTCCCACTTTCTCTAACTCAACCTGGAGAAAACAGAGTTTATTACCTTCATCCCACCTTGTACGACTCCCCTATCTGACCCATCTATCAAAGTTAATGGTACCATGTTTATCCCAGTCCCACAGGATCCTTGCCTTGGAATAACCTTAGACTCTGACTTATCCTTCAAGCCACACATCCAATCCCTGAACACCTCCTGCCGCTTCCAACTCAAGAACATTCATCAAATCCACTCTTTACTCTCCATGAAACTACAAAAATGCTAGTACGGACCCTCATAATCTCCCACTTAGACTACTGTAACACCCCTCTCCACAGCCTAGAAAATGCTCTCGTCCCCACTAAACACTGCTAGCTTAATCCAACTTTCGCCCCCTCATCTGCTCCCATCTGCCAATCCCTTCACTGGGAACCCATCGCCCAACAAATAGAATTTAAAATGTTAACGTCGACATACAAAGCCATCCACAACGTGTCCCCACCATACATCTCCTAATCTCCCGCTACTTACCAACATATAACCTCGGATCCTTTAAAGACCTCCTACTCTGCTCTGCTCTGCTCTTATCCGATCGTCACACAACTACCTCCAAGACTTTTCCCATGCATCCCTCATTCCCTGGAACTCACTACCATGATACATAAGACCGTCCCCCACAATCAGAAGCTTCAAAAAGACTTTGAAGACTCACAACTTCTTCTTCTTACCTCTTGTGTTTACCTATTTCCTCATAGATTGTAAGCTCTCAGGATCAGAGCCCTCACTCCTTCTGTTTGAATTAATTTGTCACATTGCTCATGCTTTCCTCTGACTTGTAAAGTGCTGCAGAATATGATGGTGCTATATAAATAAAGTTATTATTATTGTATGCAAACCTTCAATCGTACAGTATCATTAAGTTAACCCCTTCCCGACATCCACCGTAATAGTATGGCAGATACCGGGTCTTTAAAGATGGCGGCCGCTCTGCTGCAGCGCGGCCACCATAGCTAGCGGTTCTCTGCTGTATTCAGGCATTGTAGGCCAGGACCCCCCCCCCAAAAAAAAATGGCCTCTGGGGCTGGTCCCCACAGGCTCCATACCTTTACGGTTGCAGGCCGGCTTCCACACGGCAAGATCCCAGTAGCCGTCCTGTTCCTCTGACATAGAAATACTACTATACAGCCTCAATAGTAACATTGTGAATCATTGTGAATGATTGCAGGTTCAAGCCCCCTAGGGGGGACTAATAAAATAGCAAAAATAAAAAGTAAAATATATTATAAAATATATAAAATATATATTAATGTAAAAGACATACACATTAGGTATCCATGTGTCTGAAAATGCCTGGACTACTAACTTACAAAAATATTTTTCCCACAAACATTATGCCCTCATATGGCTCTGAGGACGGGAAAATAAAAAAGTTATGGGGTTTGGAAGATGGGGAGTCAAAAACGAAAATCGAGAATCGAAAAATGTCACCAGCGGGAAGGGGTTAAAGGTGCTCTAAAAATAAATCATAATAATAATATAATTTTTAAGACCACAACTAGCTTCAATTTGACTTTATTATTAGATTGATTGGCATATGCTTGCACAAGCAGAAAGAAAAAAAAATTGCACTTAAAAATATAAGGATTTTATCAGCAGTTTAATTTATTCTACTATTTACTAATATAAAGAAGCTTTAGTCAATTTCATAACTATTACTTTTAATTGCATGCAAAGGGAATAAAAACATCCCTAGATATTCAGCCCAGCACACAGCAATGGAGAAAGCATATAAAAGATAATGACTGTAATATCTGTATCTTATTCTATAGAGATCAGTGGTTACTTAGGAGTATTTGTCCATGGAACATTTTATCAGAAAACTTGATTTTGTGTAATAATGTTATCTCAGAGTAAGGCTGGCTTGGAAAAGTACCAATGTACATTTAAATTTCTAATAGCCATAAGAACTAGTATGAAAAATATCCCTTTACTATACTTGTAATTTCCATTATAAATATGACCAAACGGTATAGCTGTATGGGACAAGACCTCAGGACTCTACTATAAATAAAGCATGTCAAAGGATGTCCCATCTTCAGTGACCGCACCTGTGTGTCAGTGTCTTGTTTTCTTCATGGCCGGTGACTCCCTCTACGGAAGAAATTAGAAATTTGCTAACCATAATTTGAAATTGAATAATTTCTCTTCCATGTTCCAGATTATAGATCTCATATTTCAGCATGCTTAGAATGAACCAAACAAAAACTCCGGAATTCATTCTACTGGGTTTTGGAAACCTTCACAGCTTCAATATTGCATTCTTCATTCTTTTCCTGATAATCTTTCTTTTTACAGTTATGGGAAACCTTCTTATCATCATCCTAGTCTCCACCAATGTCCACCTCCAGTCCCCCATGTATTATTTTCTTTGTCATCTTTCCATTTCTGACCTTGTGATTTCTGCAAACATTGTTCCCAACATGCTTGGTGCCATTCTACTAGGAGGGAAAATAATGACTTATCTTGGCTGCATCACCCAATTTTACTTCTTCAGCGGTTTAACCATGACAGAATGTTTTCTTCTTTCGGTGATGTCCTATGATCGATACTTGGCCATCTGCAACCCTTTAAGATATTCTAGTATCATGGACTTTAAGTGCCAGATCTGTCTTTCAGTATGGCCATGGTTGGTGGGTCTTACTTTTAATCTTTCAGGAGTCCTTCCTATAGCAAACTTTAATTTTTGTGATGACAATATCATTGACCATTTCTTCTGTGACTTTTTTTCCTCTTCAGCAGCTTTCTTGCTCAGACACTTCTCTTGTAGAACTGGAAGCATTTCTGTTTTCTATGCCAATATTTATATTTCCATGTGGTTTGATCATTGTAACCTATGTGTGTATCTTTCTCACCATATATAAGATATCATCTACTACTGGCAAACAGAAAACCTTTTCTACCTACAGTTCTCATCTTATTGTTGTGGGGACATTTTATGGGACACTCATAGCTAAATACATGATCCCATCTAAAGAACATTCAATGCTCATATATAAGATTGTTTCCTTACTGCACACTGTATTTACTCCTCTGTTTAACCCTATAATATACAGTCTCAGAAACCAGGACATAAAGATGGCACTTAAAAAAGTTTCTGGCCAATAGTAAATTTTTTTATATTTTTGTCTCAAAGAAAATATATATGCATTATATTAAGGCTAAGGCCCCACATAGCAAAGCGCAGCAAAAAAAAAAACAATGCGGGAAAAAAATGTGGTGGAAACGTAACACATTTTTTTCCACAGCATTTTTCATTGCGTTTTGCAGAGTTTTCCTCTATCGGCTTTCAAACACCAGCGTTTCCACAGGTATAACTGACAATGTAGTGTTTTTTTCTGCAGAATTTCTCCCTTGTAGAGGTACTCCCATCACGAGAACAGGGGTTGTTGCCCAGGTCTCACCACTGCAATGAATAGAGAGGTTGGCATGCATGTGTGTCTTTCTCTATTCATTTCTATGAGATTTCTGAGAATAGTTGAGGCTTCAACGCAGCCAACCCTCCTCTCACTAAAGGCATAATAATAATAATAATAATAATAATAGTCCTTTAATAGTCCCACAATGGGGAAATTCAGTGTGTTACAGCAGCAAAGATAAAATAAGATAAGCAGATACAAATACAAATACAACATGTACAGGAATGTTCCAAGGTGAGAGGCATTACATTAATAGCAGACAGACAGATAGGGCGTAGCAGAGGGGGGGGGGATTTAACAGGCAGAGAGATATTTCAGTTCTCTGTGTGTAATGATCTCCGCTTAGGTCGGTGTTGGTTGTACAGCCTAACCGCGGTGGGGAGGAAAGACTTCCGATAGCGCTCCTTCTCACACCTAGGGTGGAGCAGTCGGTCACTGACAGTACTGCTCAGCGCGATCACAGTCTCATGCATGGGATGGGACTTCTTCTTCTGCATGGAGCTCACCACGAACAGTATCCTTCTGTCACCCACCACCTGCACTGGGTCCAGTGGGCTCCCCAGGACAGAGCTGGCCTTTCTAATCAGCTTGTCAAGTTTATTTCTGTCCCTGGTTGATATACTGCTCCCCCAGCAGGCCACTCTAAAGAAGATGGCTGATGCCACTACCGAGTTGAAGAAAGTTCTAAGAGTTCATGAGAAGGTGCTTGAGGATTCCCCCCATATCAGGGTAGAAGTGTGTACCAGAGGTAAGACCCACAAATATAGGATATTTATAGCTTGTCCAACACTGTTTTCTGTATTAGAGAAATAAATTTCATGTCTGAATTGGCTGTCAAATTTGATTCAATCAGAATTATTTTGGTCCCACTCAAAAGTGTGCTGGTTGTATTGAAAAGTCATGTACGTCAAAGAGACAGCAACGTATATGGCTATGAGTAAGTGGATGTTGGCCAGAAATAGCAAACAGCCTGTTCAAAATGACTCAGAACTTTCAGATATTTTGTTTTTTATAATTGATAAATGATCCAAAAATTATATATTTTTTATTTATTTATTTTGCAGCAGAAGCCTGCCAGTGTTTACACATTCACATTGGTATCAGAAGAAATACTGGTGGAATTTACTAACATATGTGTGTCAGTTTTTTGGCATAGATGGATGTAAATATTGGGCATCTTTCACACACAATCCTTTTTGGTATCAAATAGGTACCACATTGTTGGTTCTGTGCCCTGCACATCACTTTTTATAAAGGTGGGTGATGCGGGGTAGAATCAAAGGAATGCCACAGAGAGACGTCTCAGACCAACAAGGTTACTATAACATCTTATACCTTTTCCTGGCTGGTGGAGATTTTAATTCTGGCCTGAGTTAGTATGAAGCTGGAGTTCCTAATAATTCAGGTGCCTCTAACACCATTTGGGGGATTGTAGGAAATGTCAGCTTTTAATGAATTCCCCCAATGGCTTTTTATTTACAAGTGATCCAAGAATTATCCTTTTAAATTATCCACAACTTCCACTGCCATGTCTGCATGTACCAGTGACCATGTGCTTACTAATCCTGGAAAATGATTAGCTGTTGCTCCCTTTATACAGTATAGTGCTGTATATGTCTCTTGTGTATGTGTACATCTGTATTTTGGATTATAGGGTACCCTGGGCCGACTTAGTCTTGCTGTTAGCATTAGTTGTATCATGCCTACCTGGCTCTATTCCCTGTAGCAGTTCTGTTATACTAGTGGAAATTTGGCACAGAAATACTGAGAACATTTATTTATATGATATTGAATTTACATGATAAAATAATGATTTAGTGTCCCTATTAATATGTGGTATATTTCTAATATTGTAATTGCTTATTTGATATGGTAGAGCAGAGACAATCGGCCAAACCAAATTATGTTGTGTGACACAAACAAGGCTATGTCACCTGAGTAAGAAACCTGTTGTCAGAAGCTTGACTACCAACCATGTGCTATACAGAATACACCTTGTAAAATACATAAACTACAAGGGTAATTTCTATAGGCATCTTAAATAGTTGTAAAGGATAAATACTTGATAGCAATACATGCATTAGCAACAGGAAAATCCAATATCCTTTAAAAAAAATATATATATATATATAAAAAAAATGTAAGGGGGTAATAAATTAAAAAAAGAAAGCAATCACGCAGCAATATTAAAGCAAGAAAAAGCATTAAAAAATGTTAAAGACAAAAATAGAGCACATAAAGGCATGAAAGATTGAGACAGTGAGACATATTGCAAAGTAAAGTAAACACCCCAAAATAATTTTTAACTACATAAATTAAAAGAAACATAAAATGACGGCACATTGCTATGATAAAGCATCACTTTATGGTTGGTGGAGACCTTTGAGACCCTTTTAATCCTGTAAATGATGGTGATGTTGTGCTGATGTAGTGCATTGTCTACCAGGCAAAGCTTTGTATATTTTATTGTGGCAGTGTCTTGTATTGCAGCCCTAAGTCACCTAAAAAACAGAAAACTGTAGTAACAGACACAAAAGCTACAAAAGATATAAAATTGTGCCATGTAAACAATAAAGAAACACCATATTCACTGCAACCTCTTCAGTCAGCAGATTTGTGGTGGTGCCAAGCATTGAAGTCCCACCAGCAGTGGCGTAAATACTGAGGTAGCAGCGCTAGCGGTTGCCACAGGGCCCGGGACACTGGGGGGTCCAGTGGGCCCCTGATATATATATATATATATATATATATATATATATATATATACAGTACAGACCAAAAGTTTGGACACACCTTCTCATTCCAAGAGTTTTCTGTATTTTCATGACTATAAAAAGTGTAAATTCACACTGAAGGCATCAAAACTATGAATTAACACATGTGGAATTATAAACTTAACAATAAAGTGTAAAACAACTGAAAATATGTCTTATATTCTAGGTTCTTCAAAGTAGCCACCTTTTGCTTTGATTACTTCTTTGCACACTCTTGGCATTCTCTTGATGAGCTTCAAGAGGTAGTCACCTGAAATGATGGTTTTCACTTCACAGGTGTGCCCTGTCAGGTTTAATAAGTGGGATTTCTTGCCTTATAAATGGGGTTGGGACCATCAGTTGTGTTGTTCAGAAGTCAGGTGGATACACAGCTGATAGTCCTACTGAATGGAGTGTTAGAATTTGTATTATGGCAAGAAAAAAGCAGCTAAGTAAAGAAAAACGAGTGGCCATCATTACTTTAAGAAATGAAGGTCAGTCAGTCCGAAAAATTGGGAAAACTTTGAAAGTGTCCCCAAGTGCAGTGGCCAAAACCATCAAGAGCTACAAAGAAACTGGTTCACATGAGGACCACCCCAGGAAAGGAAGACCAAGAGTCACGTCTGCTGCGGAGGATAAGTTCATCCGAGTCACCAGCCTCAGAAATCGCAGGTTAACAGCAGTTCAGATTAGAGACCAGGTCAATGCCACACAGAGTTTTAGCAGCAGACACATCTCTACAACAACTGTTAAGAGGAGACTGTGTGCAGCAGGCCTTCATGGTAAAATAGCTGCTAGGAAACTACTGCTAAGGACAGGCAACAAGCAGGAGAGACTGGTTTGGGCTAAAGAACACAAGGAATGAACATTAGACCTGTGGAAATCTGTGCTTTGGTCTGATGAGTCCAAATTTGAGATCTTTGGTTCCAACCACCGTGTCTTTGTGCGACGCAGAAAAGGTGAACGAATGGACTCTACATGCCTGGTTCCCACCGTGAAGCATGGAGGAGGAGGTGTGATGGTGTGGGGGTGCTTTGCTGGTGACACTTTTGGGGATTTATTCAAAATTGAAGGAATACTGAACCAGCATGGTTACCACAGCATCTTGCAGCAGCATGCTATTCCATCCGGTTTGCGTTTAGTTGGAACATCATTTATTTTTCAACAGGACAATGACCATAAACACACCTCCAGACTGTGTAAGGGCTATTTGACCAAGAAGAAGAGTGATGGGTGCTACGCCAGATGACATGGCCTCCACAGTCACCAGACCTAAACCCAATCGAGATGGTTTGGGGTGAGCTGGACCGCAGAGTGAAGGCAAAAGGGCCAACAAGTGCTAAGCATCTCTAGGAACTCCTTCAAGACTGTTGGAAGACCATTTCAGGTGACTACCTCTTGAAGCTCATCAAGAGAATGCCAAGAGTGTGCAAAGCAGTAATCAAAGCAAAAGGTGGCTACTTCGAAGAACCTAGAATATAAGACATATTTTCAGTTGTTTCACACTTTTTTGTTAAGTATATAATTCCACATGTGTTAATTCATAGTTTTGATGCCTTCAGTGTGAATCTACTATTTTTATAGTCATGAAAATACAGAAAACTCTTGGAATGAGAAGGTGTGTCCAAACTTTTGGTCTGTACTGTATATATATAGCATAATTAAATGATAAAGATTTTTGTTACCTTATTCTTAATCTAGTAATTTAGTGGTCCGGCGACGATGGGTTTCACAGAGGCGTCCGGGAGGAGGGTTTATGGGGAATGCGGTTTGTGCGGGGGGGGGGGGGCATGTCAAATGTTCACCTTTAATGACTTTAATGACTTCATATGTATCCTTTTATAATCAAGGGATAAAGGGATTATAATCAAGTAAAAAGGGATTCCAAAAATGTGGTCAGTAAGTATCAGAGTCAGTTTACAATGATCAATTTACGTCTGGAATGAGCATTGATCAGTCATGAAACAGGTTCATTAGTGCTTGCTAAACCCTTTAAGAACACAGTAGTAGTTTTTTTTACATTTTGCAACTTTTTCATATTTTCCTTCTCTGCCTTCTGAAATTTATAACTTTTTTATGTCAACATAGCGAGGGCTTATTCTTTGTGTGATGAGTACATACAATATTTTAATTAGCTTTTATTAATGTTTTTCGGGGGTCCATGTGAGAAAAAAAAAACACAATTTCATCGTTACTTTTTGCATTTTGCTCCTATAGCATTCACTCTACATTAAAAATAAAAGGTCAAGCAGCGAGTCTGAGTAAGATGAAAAACAAAAATATTTAATGCAGCTGACAAAATTCCAAAAACAGTTATAACAGTTAAAATAAACTTAAAGCTTAAGAACCATTTAAACAGTTGTATGTGTCAAGCGTTCTTGTAATAGAATGTCAGAATTATGATTACAGCGATATATTTATATTGGTTTCATTATGTATTATTGTGTTTACTAATAAAATGTCATTTTTTGAAAATGAATAATTTTCCTGGGGTCACTGTATTCTGACGCCTATAACTTTTTTACTATTTTGTTGATGGAGATATGTAAGGGCTCTCTATTTGCTCGGCAAGTTGTAGTTTTTATTGGTACCAGTTTTGGTATGTATGACTTTTTGATCAGTTTTTATTGCTATTTTTGGGGGAAGTGAGGTGACCAAAATACACTAATTTACGCATTTTGTTACATTTTTTTACGGCATTCACTGTATGAGATAAATAACGCTATTTTTAGTGTGAACTTATATGGACATGGGGATGCTTATCATGTTTGTTTATTTAATTATGTTTACATATTTTTTCTTTTTTTAACTAAAAGGTTTTTTTTTAAACTTTTCATTATTTGTTTACATAGTTACATAGTAGATGAGGTTGGATGAAGACATCAGTCCATCAAGTCCAACCTATATCCCTACAGTCCCCTACAGTGTTGATCCAGAGGAAGGCAAAAAAACCCCTATGACGCTTATGCCAATTGCCCCATTTCAGGGGAAAAAAATTCCTTCCCGACTCCAATCTGGGTATAAACCCTGGATCAACGTGCCCTTAAAATCTAGAACCCATAACCCGTAATATTGTTCTGTTTGAGAAAGGCATCCAGGCCCTCTTTGAACTTGTTCAATGAATCCACCATCACCACATCCTGAGGAGTGAGTTCCATAGCCTCGCTGTTCTTACTGTAAAGAATCCTCTTCCATGTTGCTGGCGAAACTTTCTCTCCTCCAGTCTTAGAGGATGTCCCCTTGTCACTGTCACTGGCCTAGGGGTAAAAAGATCATTAGAAAGTTCTTTGTGCTGTCCCTTCATGTATTTTTACATTGTTATTAGATCTCCCCGTAGACGTCTTTTCTCTAAACTGAATAACCCCAAGTTTGTTAATCTATCGTTGTACTACAATCCACCCATTCCCCTAATAATTTTGGTTGCCCTTCTTTGCACTCTTTCTAGTTCGATTATGTCTTTCTTGAAACCTGCACGAAAGTCGGACAAATGCACTTTTTCTCCAATTCCACCATATTCTGAATTTTTTTCCAGCTTCCCAGTACATTGTACAGAATAATAAATGGTACCATTATGAAGAACGATTTGTCCCACAAACATTAAGCCCTCATATGGCTTTGTGAATGGAAAAATAAAAAAAGTTATGGGGTTTGGAAGGCTGGGAGCCAAAAACGAAAATCAAAAAATGTCACCGGCGGGAAGGGGTTAAACTTTATCTCAAGTAAAAGTCAATGATGTGAGTCAATATTGGTGATTCACAAATTAGTGAAATGATTGTTTAACTGCAGCATCACTTGCAACAATGGCTGTCTACACCTGTATTATTAACACACTGACACTGACTTACTCCTATTTCTCTAAATATACTGTAAGTATTTTCTCTCTAATTTTCTTCATTCTATTTATGTAGTAAAATAAAGCAGTTTTGGTCAATTGTGTAATAATTTTATTTTGTTGCATGCAATGGGAAAACAAAGTGTCCCTAGATATTCAGCCCAGCACACAACAATGGAAAAAGCATATAAAAGGTAATGGCACTGATATATTGTAATGCTGCTGCCTGACAGTCACACTGTAAGGACTGTAGATCATTCTTTATAGACTAGTTATTACTAGTCTAGTTATTACAGAGTTTCTGTTCATGTAATTTTTTATCCGAAAACCTGACATTGGTAATGGTAATGTTGTTATCTCTTAGTTAAGCTGATTTCACACAGACAACAAGGTCCAAGTATTGCCTACATTTACCTGATGGCAGCTCATTTTAACTGAATTCACTTCTACAGATGCACAGCTCATTGAAAGACGCAGCTCTGATAACTGTACTGTGAATAAGACCGATTTCACTCCACTAGAAGTACTGTACATACCTCCTAACCATTCCAGATACAGCCGGACAATCCAGGATTTCAGATGCTGTCCTGCTATCTTGGGAGGTATGTGTGTACTACCAAGGGTGGGATTCAGCTGGTTGTATTCACCCAGT
The DNA here is from genome assembly GCA_947044405.1 of Leptodactylus fallax. NCBI lineage: Eukaryota > Metazoa > Chordata > Amphibia > Anura > Leptodactylidae > Leptodactylus > Leptodactylus fallax. The sequence continues at coordinate 778,131 of CAMRHE010000579.1, forward strand.
TGTTAAATTTACAACCAGATTGTAGGGAACTAGGAACTAGGGAAAAAAGAATCCTATCATGTTTCCCAGATAGCAGGAGGTAGCACTTTGTACTGTGAACTCATATACTTACAGTGCTCCACTCATGTCCACTTCCAGTCCATCTTCCCCAGCAGTTCCATGTGACATTTCTACTCTTTGTCAGCTCCTGTACCAAATACTTACCCCTTTCTGCTTATGCTATAGTCTGCAAGACATGGGTGAGCAAAGTGCCATATGAACAGCATGGTACGCAGCATTATAGAAAGGGCAAATCACCCTGAAGATGTCCAATCACCTTAGGTGATAAGTGCCTAACTGTAGAGGTCCATAAGAACAGGGGTCCAGTGTCAAGTATACTGTACACACTGATGCTCTATTTAAACTATATAGGACTGTCACAGATAGCCAAGTGCTGTTCTCATGTTGGTTCATTTATACATTACAATACTGTATATGTCTCTTGTGTAAGTGTTCAATTGTATTTTGGCCTATTTGCATATTGTTGTGTATATTTGTGTGCGTGCATAAAAAAGCAGCAGCTCTGTTCTATTAGTGGATATTTGGCACAGGCGGGGATTTCAGAAGCATTGCTAATGCAGGGACAAAGTCTGAAACATTTACTGTATATGATATTAACTATTACGTTATATAAGATTGATTTAGTATTCCTATTAATATGTGGAATATCTAGTATATTGTAAGTACTTTATTTGATATGGTACAAGAGGGACAATCTGCCACTAAACAGGCATGTGACAAACAATGCCTGGTTAACAGTCCTGTAGTCAGAAGATATAATTCCACCCATGCGATACACAGAATACACCTTGTAAAGTACACACATTAAAAGGCGCATTTCTATCTTAAATAGATGTGAAGGATAAACACCTCATGGAATACATACATTAGAAAAAAAAAAAAATAATAATAAAAGAAACCCTGTAAATTGTAAAATGCAAACATTCAAGCTGCAGTATTAAAGCAAGAAGGTAGTGAGAAGGCATTAAAAAAATGTACACAAAAAAGAACACCTAAAGGCAAGAAAGATTGAGTAAAAACACTAAAAGAGTGAAGTAAATACTCTATAACATATTCTATAACTACATAAATGATCAATAATAATACAAGTTGCTCAGTAAACATCTATAATTCAGTATCTTTGCAATGAACCAAATAAGAGTGCTAGAATTAATTCTCTTTGGTTTTAGCCACCTTTTAAATCCATTTTGCAGATCAGAGATGTCATCTCAGATATCTATGAAGAACCAAACAAGAGTGACAGAATTCATTCTTTTGGGTTTCGGAAACCTTCACAGCTTCAATATTGTATTCTTCATTTTTTTCTTGATCATCTTTCTTTTTACAGTCATAGGAAACCTTCTTATCATCATCTTCATCTCCACCAATGTCCACCTCCAGTCCCCCATGTATTATTTCCTTAGTCATCTTTCCTTTACTGATCTTGCGATTTCCACAAATGTTGTTCCCAACATGCTCGGTGTCATTCTACTAGAAGGAAATATAATGACTTATTCTGGCTGCATCACCCAAATTTACTTCTTCAGTGCTTCTACTATTACAGAATGTTATCTTCTTTCAGTGATGTCCTATGATCGATACTTGGCCATTTGTAACCCCTTAAGATATTCTAGTATAATGGACTTCAAGCATCAGATCATTCTTTCAGTATGGCCATGGTTGCTGGGTCTTACTTTTAATCTTATAGGAGTCTTTCCTATATTAAACCTTTATTTTTGTCATGACAATATCATTGACCATTTCTTCTGTGACCTTGCTCCTCTTCTGAAGCTTTCTTGCTCAGACACTTCACTTGTACGACTTTTATTCCTTGTGTGTTCTTTGCCATTTTTTATCTTCCCATGTGGTTTTATCATTGTAACCTATGTGTACATCTTTCACACCATATTTAAAATACCATCTACTACTGGCAAACAGAAAACCTTTTCTACCTGCAGTTCTCATTTTATCGTTGTTGGGACATTTTATGGGACACTCATAGCTAAATACATGATCCCATCTAAAGAACATTCATTGTTCATTATTAAGATTATTTCCTTACTGCACACTGTATTTACTCCTCTGTTTAACCCAATAATATATAGTCTTAGAAACCAGGACATAAAAATGACATTTAGAAAAGTTTCTGGCCAGATATTTTTGTCTTGAAAATATACTATATTATACCAAAGTGGTAATATATATGGTGCTCCTATCATGAGAACAGGGGTTGCCTGCCTCTCTCCATTGATTTCTATAGGACTTTTGAGAATATCTGAGCCTTCCCGCTTCCCCCTGAACTACTATAGAAGTAACTAGAGAGATGCATACTCTCTGTGCTAGTCATTTAGAACATTCATTGTGCTATACTGTATGTTGCACTTTATAATGCTTATTAAAAGATGTCACCACTATTAGGGTAAGCCATCAAATAAAAAATAATAATTCAATGACAAACCTTTTTGATGACTATTTTTATTTATATTGATATTTATGATCCTGTATTTTAGCCTATTTGAATAGCTATTAAGGAAGACTATGAGGAGAACATCAATACAGTGGACATAGTGAAAGGCAGCACAAAAGGGCTACTATCTGTTCAAGGGCTTGTCTTATTAGAACTATGCAACCTTTTTCCATATGATCTATTAGAATGTATAGATGTACTATTGGGGTGCCCCTGCTTGAGATGCCTTCCTATTATTAAGAGAGAAGAACCACAGAATATGTGACAATATGAAGGACACAGAAGACAAAATTTACTTGCTTTGTTACATAAGGGTTCCTTTCATATTCATTATAAGATGAGTAGTCTATGGTCATAACCACACATGCGCAGGGGAGACACACACATAATACCTTATGTTAGTTGATTCCTGGTGGATCCATGATGATCAGCTGATTTCCAGTAGGTTGTCATTTAGTGAAACAATAGATTATTAAGAGTTTGGGACGACAACAGAGGGAATTTGCAGATTTTATTGCTTCTAAAAAAAAAAAAACAGAAGAAAACTGTTGTGCAACTAACCCCTCAAAAATATATTCCTGCACTGTACACTATTCACTTGCTATACTGATGCTGATCTTTGGCACTCACAACCTCCTGGTACGATTGGCCTGAAGAAGATGCCAGTTTGGCATTGAAACGCGTTGCCTTTTAACCAAGCTTTGTGTGCTCAAGTGGAACCAATAAAATATTAGGAACTTTAACCAGTTGTACATACAGTCAGTTCCATCAAGCAGGACTCGCTAACAATCCCAGTTTTTTTACATGGTTTTTATTTGTCATACTGATGCTATTGACATTGATATGGTGAGTATGTTATGTGTGAACATTGTTTTACTGCAGTCCCTGGGTTGTGTATACATATACACTGTATTTGTGTATATCTGTTACTTTTTTCATCAGTCTAGTTGCTGGACAGCTTCATTAAAGCTATAGCTATCAGTGAAGTGACATGACCGGAGGCATGACTGCAGTCTATGACCCATTACAGAGACTTATGTGACTGGTTTACTCTCCTTTAAAACATATAATTTCTTATAGTTTGTTGATTACAGCGGGTGCTATTTGTGTTCTATCCAGTAATTCTCCATATTCTTCTGTCCCCGATTCCATTCCAGTAGTGCACATGGCGCAGTATTGTGTTATTTCAATATCTTGTTCCAATTCTAGTTTTTTTTTGCAGGCAGGCACTTTTATGATAAATAGATATGGCCCCATCATTGAAGAGTTGTTGCCGCTATTGAAATTAATAGCAGCCATCGGCCTTTAGTGATTCACCCATTTGAATTTAGCACCAATGTACCTGGGACATTCACTGAAAAAGCCAATGGGTTTTGTGGTATTAGCAGCCACAGTCTCGCTACGATTTGGCCCTTTGGTCATTTGAATTTAACTGCAAAGTACTTGCTTTGGTGCTAAATTCAGATCAGCAATCATTAAAAAGCCAATGGCTGGAATTGATTTCAATAGCGGTAATAGTTCTTCAATGATGGGCCCATTTGTATTTACCACCAAAGCACTTGTTTGACGTTATATTCAAATAGCCAAAGGACTGAATCATACCGCTGCCCAATAAAAGTTCTTATTGTCCTTGTACTGTGCGTTTACATGTTATGAATTCGCTTTGTCACCAATGTAGGCACAAGTGGTGGGAAGGGACAGAGGAGGCAAGTGTTGTCTGGTAATAAATGTAATTGATCGGCAGCTTATGCTATGATCTCTGAGCACTGAGCCAGCAATGTGCCAAAAGTCGTGTTTACAATGGATTAATTACTAATTAAAAGCACAAATAAATCTATATTCAGTAAAATGCATATTATATATGCTTTATATGAATATAACAAAGTTATACAGCAAGTAATATGAAATACACTCACTGAAAAAAATAATGCAACCAGATCGAATGTTGGATTGCTGCAAAACTTGTCATACAGTTATGTCTCAAGCAGATATGCAAATGGTTAAAGTTGTGGTCTGAGTCTTACAATAAGAAGGAATAGAAGTACTTAGCTGACTTCACTATATAAAAGCTCTCAGAGGCTTCTTTTGGGTAGTATATTTCTTTGTGCGAGATGGTTGATTGCTAGACATGCCTCTGAGAGAAGCATAATGCTCATTTCAACAAATTGCCTGCCATCTTGGCCGTTCTGACCTAGGTGTTAGGAGGTGTTATGTGAGGACAGGCACACATTGTGAACAGGTTCAGCTCCTACAGTTTTCCTGTCCATCATCCTGACACCGGTGATATCTTCTATCACTGCTTGGACTATTTCCACGTTTTGTAGTGAGTGGCTCAGTCCTGCCTTTGCTAACACACTGCCACAACTGCTGGTGTGATGATATGGGGAGACATTGCATACAACAGTTCCCCCTAGTAATGATACAAAGGAAACAGTTCAGCAAAATGTGCAGGTCATCTTGTGGCCAAATGTGTTGCCTCTCATGGCATTTTTCAATAGGATAATGTTCACCAATACACAATAAGGGTTTCCCAGAAATCTCTCAGTCAGGTTGCAACACTTTCCATGCCTGCCCAGCCACTAGATTTATCACGAATCGAACATTTATGAGGTGGCATCTTTGGCAATGATAAGTAATACAGTGGGGAAAAAAGTATTTAGTCAGCCACCAAGTTCTCCCACTTAAAAAGATGAGGCCGGCCTGTAATTGTCATCATAGGTAGACCTCAACTATGAGAGACAAAATGAGAAAACATATCTAGAAAATCACATTGTCTGATTTTTTAATAAATCATAATTTATTTGCAAATTATGGTGGAAAATAAGTATTTGGTCACCTACAAACAAGCAAGATTTCTGGCTCTCACAGACCTGTAACTTCTTCTTTAAGAGGCTCCTCTGTCCTCCACTCATTACCTGTAGTAATGGCTCCTGTTTGACATTGTTATCAGTATAAAAGACACCTGTCCACAACCTCAAACAGTCACACTCCAAACTCCACTATGGTGAAGACCAAAGAGCTGTGGAAGGACACCAGAAACAAAATTGTAGACCTGTACCAGGCTGGGAAGACTGAATCTGCAATAGGCAAGCAGCTTGGTGTGAAGAAATCAACTGTGGGAGCAATAATTAGAAAATGGAAGACATACAAGACCACTGATAATCTCCCTCGATCAGAGGCTCCACGCAAGATCTCACCCCCGTGGGGTCAAAGTGATCACAAGAACGGTGAGCAAAAATCCCAGAACCACACGGGGGGACCTAGTGAATGACCTGCAGAAAGCTGGGACTAACGTAACAAAGGCTACCGTCAGTAACACACTAGGCCGCCAGGGAATCAGATCCTGCAGTGCCAGACGTGTCCCCCCTGTTTAAGCCAGTACATATCTGGGCTCGTCTGAAGTTTGCTAGAGAGCATTTGGATGTTCCAGAAGAGTATTGGGAGAATGTCATATGGTCAGATGAAACCAAAGTAGAACTGTTTGGTAGAAACACAACTCGTCGTGTTTGGAGGAGAGTGAATGCTGAGTTGCATCCAAAGAACACCATAACTACTGTGAAGCATGGGGGTGGCAACGTCATGCTTTGGGGTTGTTTCTCTGCAAAGGGACCAGGACGACTGATCCCTGTACATGAAAGAATGAATGGGGCCATGTATCGTGACATTTTGAATGCAAACCTCCTTCCATCAGCAAGGGCATTGAAGATGAAACGTGGCTGGGTTTTTCAGCATGACAATGATCCCAAGCACACTGCCAGGGTAACGAAGGAATGGCTTCGTAAGAAGCATTTCAAGGTCCTGGAGTGGCCTAGCCAGTCTCCAGGTCTCAACCCCATAGAAAACCTTTGGAAGGAGTTGAAAGTCCGTGTTGCCCAGCGACAGCCCCAAAACATCACTGCTCTAGAGGAGATCTGCATGGAGGAATGGGCCAACATACCAGCAACAGTGTGTGCCAACTTTGTGAAGACTTACAGAAAACGTTTGACCTCTGTCATTGCCAACAAAGGATATATAACAAAGTATTGCGTTGAACTTTTCTTATTGACCAAATACTTATTTTCCACCATAATTTACAAATAAATTCTTTAAAAATCAGACAATGTGATTTTCTGGATTTGTTTTCTCATTTTGTCTCTCATAGTTGAGGTCTACCTATGATGTCAATTACAGGCCGGCCTCATCTTTTTAAGTGGGAGAACTTGTACAATTGCTGGCTGACTAAATACTTTTTTTCCCCACTGTAAATACAAATGATAGTAGAATCACATGAAGGTTCTGCACTACAAATACTAAATGCCAAATATGCAAAAGAGTGCACTAAAATTGCACCAAAACGTGAAAACTGACAAACGAAGCAGGTAGTTATTTGTGATAATAAAGTTAATGAGTAATAGACTTCCCTAAGTCAACTCAGTTTTACTAGGGAATGTGAACAGAGATTGACTGAAGTAGACAATTCCTTTAATAGGATGACCCAGGTGGATAATACCGGGTGATTTTATGTAGCTCACATTTATAAATGTTTAATATGTCAATGAAATAACAAAAAATGTTGTTGATCTTACATGTTAATAATTGATATTAGACTCACCTGTTCCCCACCTTGTCAGTGATCACCTGAATTCATCTAGCTTATGAATGGTGCTGTTGATGCTTAAAGCAAAACTACATTTTTGGACAACTTTTGATTTTCTAGAAGCATTTGTGTCAATAATAAAGTTTGTAATATACTTTATTAACACATCTTGGCTACTTTCTGTGAAATTCTGCATTTCTTTATTGTCTCCCCTGCTTCTCACTGTGTATGGTGTATGGGCTTGTCTGAAATGAACAAAAAATCAGGGTAGGGGAGGATCACTTGAAATGGCTATATCTCAAGCACTATAAAACATTGAAACTTGCTTCTGGTGTCGTATGATAGCGGAGAATCTCTACAGTTCTACTTATATGATTTCCAGAGATATCACTTGTTTAAAACACAGCCGGGATTGGAATCGGTAGTTTCTAGGTTTTATAATGCTCAACATAATCCCGTTTTTGTTTTCAGCTAGTGATATATCTGGAAATCATATAAGTAGAACTGTAGAGATTCTCCTCTTTCAAACAACACCAGAAGCAAGTTTCTATTTTTTATAAGACCATGATATAACTTTTTGAAATGACTCAATTTGACTTTGTGTCTTACGAAAGATGAGAATCCCTTTTTCATAGGACACCAGAAGCAAGTTTCTATGTTTTATAGTGCTCGAGATATAGCCAATTGAAGTGACTCTCCCCTACCGTCATTTTCTCTTCATTCCACACAAGCCCATACTCTGTACACAGTGAGAAACAAGGAACAGCTCTCAAAAGAGAAGCAAGGGAAATAATAAATTCTCAAAGACCTTGGCATCCCAACTTCAACAGCCAACATGTTATTCAATAACTTTCCAGAACCTGGTGGAAAGAGGAAAATTGATGAACCCTACAAAAGTTGGTTCAAAACATGAAAAAGAAATTATGTAAAACATACAAAAGATATCCACCTGAGCTGGAGACATCTGGGAGTTTCAACCTGTACTATATGCTACACACTAAACAAAACATGGCTCTATGGGCAAAGGCCAACGTCATCCCCATTAATATAAGAAAGTTACATAGGCAATCCACAATCCTGGAATCCTGTAAACATGTTTTATGGACATATTACACCAAACTAGAGCTTTACACAATGAAAACCACTTTTATGTTCATAGACAACAAAATTAAGTCTAAAAAGAAAAAGTGTATCCTACCTACAGTGAAAGATTGTGGATACATAATGCTGAGGAGCTGCTTTACATCACATGAGATGGGAAGTCTTGAACGTGGTACATGATCAATTAGATCAGCAGATTATCAGAACATTCTAGAGTGAAATGTGTTCCCAAGCAAGATAATAACCCAAAGCACACATCTAAAAGCAAGCACATAAGAATGGTGAAGAAGGAAAATTGGGCTGTTTTTGGACTGTTTTAAACTGAACTAAATGCAATTGAAAATCTTTGGAGAGCGTTACAAATCTGCTATTAGGAAACATTGAAGCACATTCAAAAGAATTGTAGTGGAAGAAACTACCAGCAGATAGATGCAAGAAGCTCAGAGATGGCTGCAAAAACTTTTCAAGGCTGACATTGTGGCTAAAGGCTGTACCCCAATTATCATGGAAGGGTGCCTATAATCCTGGCCATTTCATACACTATATTTCTTCTTCATTTCTTTTTTTGGAATGAATACCTGTACTATATGATGATAAATCAACATTTTTGTTGAATGTGTTTGGACATGCTATTAAAATATTCTAATGATATAAAGTTGGTACATATCTACTTATTTCAGAAGATTTTTGCTTTTTTATAGTAAACAATCAAGAGTGCCAGAATTGTTGACAACAACCTGTACATCAAGACATTTCTAATAGAGGGATTCTGCCTGACTGAGCACATCTTAGTTCCATACACACATAGTTGGTGGAGTGATAAAATTTCAAGTTCAACCTTTTAGGCTAGGGCTACATGGCAACACATTTTGCATGGCCAAAGTATGGCCAAAGATTGCGCTGCTTCCATCACAACCAATAACAGTGAATGTGATCACATTGCATCCTGCAGTTGCTGCAGAAATCCAAACCTGCTGGATATTTGGTTACTGTTGTACTGCACCTAAAATCACCATGTAGCCCTAGCTATATAGTTACAAACTCCTGCTGATCTATAGCTTGCCTGAAAAAAGAATCAACACCCGCAGAGTCACATGCAGGTAACCAGATAGCCTCAAGTGGACCCCAAGCCACTGGGCGGACAATGCTGCTTTATACCATATTGAAACCAGCTTAAACCAGACATTTTCCTATCATATATTCACAAAACTAGACAAGATGGTCTAAATTTAATGGACTACATATTCATTTTTTTATTAGACTATTTGATTTTAATACATTATTTACCTCCATTACCTTACCATATATTGTAAGGCGTTTATGCATGGTAATATTGTAACAAACAGTACAAAAACATTTTGCAGTGTCCATTGGGATGCTGCATTTACACTGACTCCGATATCTCTCTAAAATCTATCTTTACATCAATTTACTTAAATCTATATAAAACACACTCGCTGACATTTTCTATCTGTATTCTGTGTTTTACTATCTCTCATGCTCTATCTGACGTCCTTTGTCTGATCTATAAAATGGCAGCAGACATTCTGAACAATTTGTGTGGGACAATTCCTAAAAGTTTCCTGATTTTCTGACATCCAAAAGTTTTCAGAAACTAAGAACAAATTTGATTTTTGTCCAAAGCGATTTGCTCATTTCTATTTATTATGTAACATTTATATTACGGTTTCATTCAATTGATCAAAGTTGATTAAAGTAAATCAATACAATACACTACAAATGTAGAAATCTAGAATGGCGGATGCTTGCACTAGAAGATAATAAAAATGTCTGCTTAAAAATATTAGAAGTTTTCTCTCTTTTTTTTCTACTTATACTAAAATAAAGTAACTTTAGACAACTTCATAACAATTCCCTTTTCTTGCATGTGATGGGAAAACAAACTGTCCCTAGATATTCAGCCCATCACACAGCATAGGAGAAAGTGTATAAAAGCAGATGACACTGATATATTGTGGTGCTGCTGCCTGACAGTCACACTGTAAGTACTGTACTGTACATCATTCTTTATACATCACTGGTTGCTTAGGAGTATCTGTTCATGTAATTTTTTATCAGCAAACCTGAAATTGGTAATGGTAATGATGTTATCTCTGGGTTAGGTTGGCTTCACAGAGACATGTGTAGATCAGTAAACATAGTCCATGTATTGGCTATATTTACCGGTTACAATAGAAGACACTGTAAATAGAACAGATTTCACTTCACTGGTACTGTACATGCCTCCTAGCCATCCCAGATCCAATAGGACAGTCCTGGATGTCAGATGCAGTCCTGATCTCTTGGAAGGTCTATGTATGTCCTACCAGGGGTGGGATTCCACTGGTTGCGCTAATCTAGCTGTTAAATTTACAACCAGACTGTAAACTAGTGCAATAAAATGTAAGAGGCCACAAGTTATTGCACTATGAGCTCTTTAGGTCAAGTATACACACTGACGCTCCATTTAAACTATATGGGACTGCTAGAGATAACCAAGTGCTGTACTCATGCTCAACTTATTCTCCATTCATATGGTATGGTACTGTATATGTCTCTTGTGTAAGTGTGTATTTGTATTTTGGCTTATATGCATATTATTGTGTATAGGAGCTCTCTGTTCTACTAGTGGATATTTGACACTGAAATACTGAGGGGCACTAGGCAGGAGTTTCAGAAGCATTGTTAGCACAGGGGCAAAGTCTGGAACATTTACTGTTCACGATATTGACTGTTCCATATTAAAAAACATTAATTTAGTGTTTCTATTAATATCTAAAAATATATAAAATATTGAAATAGTTTTATTTGATAAGGTAGAGCTACGGTAAATACCCTGAATATAATATAAATTTAAATATTCTATAACTACATAAATAATAAGAAATATAAGGCTAAGGCCCTACGTAGCGAAACGTAACTAAAAAATGCTACGGAAAAGAAACCCAGCAGAAACGTTTTTCCATTGCGTTTCTGCTGCGTTTTCATCTGCAGATTTAATTTCCTTATTAAACCTATAGGAAAAACAACAGCATTTCCACAGGTACAGTATAATTGACATGCTGCAATTTTCAAAAACAAGGGCGTTATTGAAAACACAGCTTTTCTGCAGCATTTTTTTCTGCAATTTGTGGATGGGATTAGCCAAAATCTTATGCACTTTGCAGTTACTGTAAACTCAGCATTTTTTTCCGTGGCGTTTCCACAGTGGCAAAATGCTGCGTTTCTACAACGTGGGGTTTTAGCCTCAGGCAGGTGATTACATTGAATGACTTTGGTCAATGTCATTCAAAGGTCAGGAGCCATTGCAATTGTGAACATTTTGTTGGGTTACATACAATGTGTTGATTATATCTTTTAACATTTTTAGGGGGTCCACGTGAAAAAATCTGACAATTCTGATTTCTTTGCATTTTGTTTTTACTGAGATCGCTATGCATTAAAAATGACATGTTAACTTTGTCCAGTGGGTCATTACAATTATAGCAATACCCTATTTATTTTTCTGTTATTATATTTTACCGCTTTTACTAAATAAAACACAATTTTTTGAAACTAAACCATGTGCAATACTGTACTATCGCAGCTCTGAGCAGGAATGGATTAAGAAACTTCAATTTTTCTTTCAAGTCTACTTAAATTACTGTTTTCATTTTAACTAAGTGCATTTCTCTTCTGTGTTCCAGATTAAAGATCTAATAATTCAGTATGATTGGAATGAACCAAACAACAGTGACAGAATTCATTCTACTGGGTTTTAGCTACTTTTTTGCTTCTATTTTGCAGTTCGGAGCTATCTTGCAGAATGTCTATGAAGAACCAAACAAGAGTGACAGAATTCATTCTATTGGGTTTCCGAAACCTTCACAACTTCAATATTGTCTTCTTCATTCTTTTCTTGATCATCTTTCTTTTTACAATTTTGGGAAACTTTCTTATCATCATCCTAGTTTCCACCAATGTCCAGCTCCAGTCCCCCATGTATTATTTTCTTTGTCATCTTTCCTTTTCTGACCTTGTAGTTTCCACAACAATTGTTCCCAACATGCTTGGTGTCACTCTATTAGGGGGAAATATAATGAGTTATTTAGGCTGTGTCACGCAAATGTACTTCTTCAGTGCTTCTACTATTACGGAATGTTATCTTCTTTCAGTGATGTCCTATGATCGATATTTGGCCATTTGTAACCCCTTAAGATATTCTAGTATAATGGACTTTGAGTGCCAGATCATTCTTTCAATATGGCCATGGTTGGCAGGTTTTACTTTTAATCTTATAGGAGTCTTTCCTATATTCAGCCTTTACTTTTGCCATGACAATATCATTGACCATTTCTTCTGTGACCTTGCTCCTCTTCTGAAGCTTTCTTGCTCAGACACTTCACTTATAGGACTTTTATTCCTTGTGTGTTCTTTGCCATTTTTTATTTTTCCATGTGGTTTTGTCATTGTAACCTATGTGTACATCTTTCTCACCATATATAAGATACCATCTACAGCTGGAAAACAGAAAACCTTTTCTACCTGCAGTTCTCATCTTATTGTTGTGGGGATATTTTATGGGACGCTCATAGCTAAATACATGATCCCATCTAAAGGAAATTCATTGCTCATCAATAAGATTATTTCCTTACTGCACACTGTATTTACTCCTCTGTTTAACCCTATAATATATAGTCTCAGAAACCAGGACATAAAGATGACACTTAAAAAAGCTTCTGGTCAGATATTTTTGTTTTAAAAATATACTATATTATGCAAGAGAAGAAATGCAGTGTATATGAGAACAAGGATTGTCCAACTCTATCCATTGATATCTTGGCATATTCTCCGAACTACCATAGTAGTAACTATATTTGCAGCCTTCCCTTCGCTCACTGCAACCATAAAGCAATGGTTAATGGGACCCTCTTGCCAGAGGTATAATCCACAACTATCAAATATTTATGGCAAATTCTGTGGATATGATATAAATGTCCAATATGATAACTTTGTTAATATAGATCAATTAAAACTGCTTTGTGTGTCCGAGATTCTTTTATTTTCTATTGTAGTCAACTAGAGCATTCTTAATACAATACTGTGGCTTGTATATACTGTATAGTTCAATAACAAGCATTGTTAAGGGGGGTTTTCTGGGCCCAAATGGAGTTTTTATACTGATGACCTACCCAGAGAATAGGTCATCAGTATGTGATTTGTGGGGGTCCGACACCTGAACCTGCACTGATCAGCTGTACTGACAGCCTCCAGTTGCTGCTCCTAGTGAAGTAATCAGATGTTTTCCATCCAAAAACTGTTTTGTAAGCTATGCCACTAGGAAGCTCCTATCTTTTAAATCTGCTGTTCACTACCTGTTACTAGGTAAATCATGTCCTTAGTAGCAGTGACTGGAATGTAGGAAGTAGGTGGGTGAGTCCAGTAGCTCCTTCACGAACACAATCTCTGCAAAGGCACTTCTCTACTCTCACCTCCATGCACTGCTCTCTGCATCTACTCAGGTCATGTGACCTACATATATTACATTTTTTACCTTTGCGCTGATGTAATGGGTCTTCGGTCTAATCCATATCTTGACTTGTTATGTCATTGTAAAGGCCTCGCCCCCCCCAGCCCCATTGTATTTATCATTTCCTCTGGATCCGGGCCAGACGCATCATCCAGGGATGGTCGCCTCCTCTTCTTTCTGTGTGCCAGCCCCCCATGCATGCGCAATAGTGCCTGGGAAGCTGGCACACAATACTTACCTGGCTTCTTTTGCTTCCGGTCCAGAGCTGAGTGGAGGTGTTTAAAAAAAACAAAAAACAAAAAAAAATAAACATTCATAGTCCCCTTGCCTTACCTCTTCTGAGGACTTTGATTGGGCCACCAGCAGTCACATGGGTACCCCTAGCGGTGACCCTGGGCATATGATTAGAGAGAGCACCGGATGCCTCGAGGAGGCCCAAAAGAGGTAAGAGATATGTATGAATGTTTTTTTTTTTTTTAAACTCCTCCACTGGGCCTCCACCTATGAATACTCTAGAGTCTGAAGAGACACTTTGTTTTATAAATAGGTTCCTAGGAGCCCCAAGAGTGTTCTACACTATGTTTTATAGATAGGTTCCTAGGAGCTCTGACAGTGTTCTACACTATGTTTTATAGATAGGTTCCTAGGAGACCGGATAGTGTACTACACTATGTGTTATAGATAGGTTTCTAGGAGCCCTGACAGTGTTCTACACTTTGTTTTATAGATAGGTTCCTAGGAACCCTGACAGTGTTCTACACTATGTTTTGTAGATAGGTTCCTAGGAGCCCTGTCAGTGTTCTACACTATGTTTTATAGATAGGTTCCTAGGAGCCCTGACAGTGTTCTACACTATGTTTTATAGATCGGTTCCTACTTTAAATAGAGCTAGTCTGGCTTCTTTCAGTTGATCATTGTGGTCCCAGCTTCTCTTAACTCTCATCTATTAAAGCCATGAAAGCTCTGGATGATACAGCAGGGGTAACAGCATTAAAGAGGAAATCTCATCTGTGATACGTTGACCAATAGACGATAATTCCACCTCTGGCTGGAGTGAGTTGAGAGGTGGATGCGCATGTGTAGTTCTCCCCATTCACTATGAGTGTTCAGAGATTAGCTGAGCAGCAGAACTCAGTTATTCTCAGAAGTCCTGTAGAAGTGAACAAAGAAAAACTTGCGCCTGCGGATGACCCCTGTTCACGAGATTAGAACACCCCTTTAAATGTTTCTGCACATATGTTTTGTCAGAGAAAACCTCCTTAGCTTCATTCAACCATTGTTCTTTATCTAGGCCTACTGACAAAAATCCAGCCATGTTCCAAATATAAACAACACAAAAAAGCAAAGAGGAGCAAAGGTGTAAAATACTATGTCATTGGACAAAGCAATATACCAATTGCAGCAGATTATTAATTATAAGTAGAAAGCACTATTGCAAACATTAATAAAACTTAACATTTAATATTAATTATTAAAATACCAAGGTCCCTAAGACTAAATCAACCATCATAAATTTGTCACTCTATAGAGTATAATGTTATAGCAAATACATATAAAATTACCACCATATAAAGTTGTATATCATGGCAGCCATATAAATAAGTAATGAAACGATCTTACCAATGTCTGAAGACGGGAGTAAACCAGTAGGTGAAGGTGCATCACAGGAGGAAGAAATCACAATCCCTATTCCTCCCCCTAAAACACTTACCCTTACACCCAAAATGACTCCCACCCTAACAAGGGCAGTACCAAACTGTCCCTAAAGGTGACTCTATTTATCCCTAGTACTGCCCTTGCGACGTTTTACAGTACATGCAAAGTAGATGGGATTCTGGCTAATCCCATCCATACACTGCAGAAAGAAAATGTGCAGTGGAAATGCTGCAATTTCCAAAACCATTTCGTTTTTGTAAAGCGCAGCATGTGAATTATACCTATGGAAACGCAGGCAGTTTCCCTATAGGTATAATAGAGACAGAAAGACCGCAGAAGGAATCTCTGCGGAATGTCTGTGAAAAACACTGCAGAAAAAAACGCGATGCATTACCACCACGGTCTTTTCCACAGCCTTTTTCGGCTGCGGCTGTCTATGTGGGGCCTTAACATTAAAGGCCACCTGCTATCAGCTAAGCATGTTTTATTAGGGAATGTGAAAAGAGATTGACTGATATAGATAATTGCTGTAATAGGATGACCAACATGGGTAATGTGATATATATTATGTAGCACACGCTTAAAAATATTCTGATATGTCACTAGAGCAAGCTTCAACTTTACTCAGATAAAAAGTGCTGCGGGAAAAATGGCAGCGGAAACGCATCACGGTCTTTCCCGCAGCACTTTTCACAGAAAATCTTTCTGCTTCAATTATACCTATAGGGAAACCGACAGCATTTCCCTAAGTATAATTGACATGCTGAGATTTCCAAAACCACAATGTTTTTGGAATTCGCAGCATTTCCGCCCGCGGATTTTTCTGCAATTTGCAGGGACTGTAAAATGCTGTGTCTTTTTTTTTTCTAATAATTAGTTGATTTCTTGGCTCACAGAGCTATTAAAAGCCTTATGGTTGTTGTCAGCCTTATTGGTACAAGATATATAATATCTCCTGAAATAAAGTGTTTATTTAAACTCCTATGTTTGATACAGAAAAGCAATATGCCAAAAATAACAAAGTAAAAAAGCGTGTGTGGCTCCATGAACCGTCAGATTTAACATTATTAAACTGCCGCAAACTGGCCCTTATTAAGCTGACAAAACTTGCACAAACAACAGCTGAAATCTAAGCCTGATAGGAATTACCAACCAAGTAACCAACCGAGATGTACCTCTTAATAATTTTGCTGCATTTGATGCCAGCGGGGAATAGGTTAATACAAACATTAAGTTATTGATGGTCTATCTTTAGGATAGCTGTCCCAGGTTCCTTACAGCTCAGATATCAATAACTGAAGTCACGGATGCTGAAATCAGCTGATCAGTAGGGGTGCCGGGTGTCCGAACCCAACAATGAGCTAATGTCAGCAGCCAAAGTTGCTGTAATTGATAACCAAGCTAGAATAGCCAACACTCAGTATAGAGCACTGTGTGCTTCTGGTTCTGTATAGTGTACAGTACTGTTGGCAATGGCTTCTAATATTAACTAATTGGTGGGGATACGGAGTGTTAGACCCCTACAATGATCATCAAAGGTCACCAATCTCTTAACCCAAGGATCACTTCTTTCTGCATATAAAAACATTACATACTTGTATTATGATGTGCAATTACTAATCCCCAATGTCCTGCTAATTTTCTGATAATTGCATAACATACAAGAATAAATGCTTTCCTATTGTGCGTAATAGGAATATTATAAATAATCCCTAGATATTAAACACTGCATTTAGCAATACAGAAATCATATAAAATACAGTTGCACTGATATATGGTAGATGGCATCAGAAAACCTGCAAGGACATTTTCTATAGTGTAAGTGCAGCATTAAACCTTCTTTTGCTACTTTATACGTTTCTTCCTCATGACAATAATGGTCTATCATACAGTATATTTATTTGGACTTCAATATGGTGATACTTAGAATGGATTGGACCTGGAGGATCCAGCCTCTAATGCACGGTCCAAGTTTTCATTGGAATCCATTGGGATATACAGACGTGGACAAAATTGTTGGTACCCCTCGTTTAATCAAAGAAAAACCCACAATGGTCACAGAAATAACTTGAATCTGACAAAAGTGATTTGCCAAGCTACATGTTGACAAGCCTCAAAGCTTCTGGGAGAATGTCCTATGGACCAATGAGACAAAAATCTAAATTTTTGGCAATGCACATCAGCTCTATGTTCACAGACGGAAAAATGAAGCATATCTTGAAAAGAACACTGTCCCTACTGTGAAACATGGAGGAGGCTCTGTTATGTTCTGGGGCTGCTTTGCTGCATCTGACACAGGGTGTCTTGAATCTGTGCAGGGTACAATGAAATCTGCCCAGTGTCAGAAAGCTTGGTCTCAGTCGCAGGTCATGGGTCTTGCAACAAGATAATGACCCAAAACACACAGCTAAAAACACCCAAGAATGGCTAAGAGGAAAACATTGGACTATTCTGAAGTGGTCTTCTATGAGCCCTAACCTAAATCCTATTGAGCATCTTTGGAAGGAGCTGAAACATGTTGTCTGGAAAAGGCACCCTTCAAACCCGAGACAACTGGAGCAGTTTGCTCATGAGGAGTGGGCCAAAATACCTGTTGAGAGGTGTAGAAGTCTCATTGACAGTTACAGGAATCGTTTGATTGCAGTGATTGCCTCAAAAGGTTGTGCAACAAAATATTAAGTTAAGGGAACCATCATTTCTGTCCAGGCCTGTTTCATGAGTTTTCTTTTTTTTTTAAATTCTGTTGAAGCATGGTTGAAAAGCAATGTCTGACTTTCATTTGTTCATTTTCATAGAATTTTTATATATTATTACTTTTGTCAGATTCAAGTTATTTCTGTGACCATTGAGGGTTTTTCTTTCATTAAACGAGGGGTAGCAACAATTTTGTCCACGTGTTTAGAATCCATATTCTATGCGAAAACCAGGCACTCTGGTTTACATAGATCAGACCTAGAGGTCTGTTGTCATAACTGTGGTCTTCTAACAAAATACTGGATCACTGCTGTATTTGGATGGTTTATAATTTATTATTATTATTTCGTTATTTTTAGAGCGCCATTACAGGCAAACTGGAAAACCCAAGGGGCCAGGGGTGGACTAGAACAATAAAAAAGGCAATACTCACCTACACCTGGTCCATTGTTCTGACATCAGGTCCTCAATTTCATTCCAAAGTGAAAGTGAATCGTCTCAGGTGACCACTGTTTATGATGATCTACAAGGAAAGGGGGGAAGGAGACAGTACATGGGGGCTTTTTTTTTTTTTTTTTTTAAAAACAGCTCATAGTAGCACTGGTTTGCAATTTTTTCCAAAATTTTACTAATCACTGGCACAAATGGGCTCTTTGCTGCTATTCTTAGACTAATGCTTATTTTACAATCTTATTTTATTAGAACAATAGTATTTGTCTTCTAGCAAAGTTCCTTTGAAGCCATAGACTATAATGGGACCTTAAAGTGATCCACCATGAAATGGCAGTATAATCTGCAGAGAGCATGTCATAGAGCTGGAGGAGCTGATGTATAGTTTTATGGGGAAATATTAAATATAAATGATCATTTATTCACTTATGGCCATGCTTAGAAACAGTCAGCAATCCCTTGCACTAATGTTTTTCTGTATGAATTTTGTGCCAATATTATTTACAATGTTGCTTCAGTTCATTAAGGTTTGTGGGCATTCATTTATGTAAGGTTTTCTAAAAGTCAATTGGGTTGAGGTCTAGATTTTGACTGGCTCATTGTAAGACCTTGATTATTTTCTTTTTCAGCCATTATGTTGTAGATTTATTGGTGAGCTTGCGATCATTGTCTTGTTTTATGACCTGCTTTCCGCCAAGTTTTGGATAGTTGTCCTCACATTCGACTGTACAATATTTTATCTAGCAGAGGTGTACATGGTTGACTCAATGATTTTAAGGTCCTATGGCTGCCAAACTAGTCCAAATCATCACTCTTCCACCACCATGCTTGGCAGTTGGTATGAGGTATTTGAGGTAAGCTGGTATGTTTTGTTTGGTTTTCATTAAACATGGCACTGTGCCTTATGGCCAAATATCTCCCCCTTGGTCTTGTCTGTCAAAAAGACATTGTTCCAGAAGTCTTGTAATTTGTTCAGATACAACTTTGCAAATTTAAGTCATGCTACCATGTTCTTTTTAGAACGACAAGTCTTTCTCCTGGCATGCCTTCCGAATAACCCATATTTGTTCATTTTGTTTCTAATTGAACTTTAACATTGAACATGCTAACCAAAGCCTCTAAAGTGGGAATTGTAGCTCTTACATTTTTTAAAATTTCTCTGAGCATTTTGTCACAAATTTGCAGAGATGTCCAATCCTATAAAACTCCTGCTTTTATAGAGGTGATCACACTTGTTAATGATCAATTAATTAAGACATTTGATTAACAGCATCCCTCTACTTACCCTCTCCATTCCTATGGAAGCAGTAAGGGTGTACTCAAATTTTACAATGAGACTTCTGCAGTTTTGCATGAGACTTCTGCAGTTTGGCCTAGTTTTTGTAAAATAAATAATAACAACATGTATTGTGTCATGTATTGTTGTTCATCTGAGGTTGTATTTATCTAATTTTAAGACCTTCTAATGACCAAATGTTTTTTAATTATGTTTTGATATATAAAAAGAATTCGAAGAAGGTATACTTTATCATATAACTGTATATCAATCTGCTCTGCCTCTGTATCTCTATAACATGCTGCCTACTAGTTGCAATACCTTTTTATGGTGACAGGATGCCCTTAATGCAAATTAAATCTATGTGACAATTTTACTTATAGTTTATTCTTTATGATACAGCAAGACATAAATGACTCGTCAATGGGGAGATTAACACAAAACACCAAGGACACCAAGACACGAGACACGTCAATAAATATTTTTATGTCCATATCTTATTAATGCTGTTTTCCGGGACTATGATATTGATTGACGAGGTCTCGTTAGTGCTTGCAAAGAAAAGAGCTGTACATTGTATAATGGCTGTGCCTTGTATTGCCGTTCATCCCCATTGATTTGATCATAGGGCATGATGTCATTGGCCTGAAAAGAGGAAGTGGAGCTCACCAAAATACCCCCAAGCTCTTCAAACAGCTGATCGGTGGTGTTGGACTTTACTGATTTAATACTGATTGCCTATCCTAAGGATAACTCATCAATATTATAGTCCCAGGAAAGCACTCTGAATTATAGTATATAGCAGCACTTGTTCATGAGTTACATTAAATCTTCAGAAATTATTGGACTGGATGCAAACATCATTAAAGATTATAGGAAAAATTAGGGTCATGTCTGGATAATCCCTCAATCAGTGGTAAGTGACTAAATGGGCCCAACTAGACTTAGCCCGAACAATAGCCAAACTCTTCTAAAAGCTAGAGTAAAAAGCAGCCACAAAGATTAAGTCAAGCTTGTGTTACATTACCTTTACTTAGCATCAGCCTGCCATTATTTAAAAAAAAGCTTGCCTTCATGGGAAAAGCCATTTTGACAAATAATTTGCCTCAAATAAATGTATGTAAATAATTCTTTACCATTTTTGTTTTCAATTTTAATTTCAATATCTAATATATACCATAAATCTATTGCAAACTAGAGATTCCATCTCATAGAAAGCCTATGAAGAACCAAACGAGAGTGACAGAGTGACAGAATTCATTCTGTTGGGTTTCGGAGACCTTCACAGCTTCAATATTGTATTCTTCATTGTTTTCTTGATGATCTTTTTTTTTTACAGTTATGGGAAACTTTCTTGTCATCATCCTAGTTTCCACCAATGTCCAGCTCCAGTCCCCCATGTATTACTTCCTTTGTCACCTTTCCTTTTCTGACCTTATGATTACAACAAACATTGTGCCCAACCTACTAGGTGCCATTCTATCAGGAGGAAAAAGGATGACTTTTGTTGGCTGTATCACCCAACTTTACCTCTTTAGTGGCACAACTATTACAGAATGTTTTCTTCTTTCAGTGATGTCCTATGATCGATATTTGACCATTTGCAACCCTCTAAGGTACTCTAGTATCATGCATCCTAAGTTTCGGATCTATCTTTCACTATGCCCATGGTTCTTGGGTCTTACACTTAATCTTATAGGAGTCTTGCCTATATCAAGATTTATTTTTTGCGATAAAAATATCATTGACCATTTGTATTGTTTATTGTCTCAGAAACCAGGACATGAAGATGGTACTTAAAAAATATTTTGCTTAGTGACATCTTTTGTTTAGCTTTACTAGTCTGGTCTTTTATGCATTGAAATGTATTGATAGAATTCTAATATCTAAAAACATTGAGTGTTACCTCTTCATATTTAGGAGGATATTGTGTATCAGAAGTGTACCTTAAAGTGTCTGCGTCCTAATACATAATCTGTCTTGGGGCCCTTACCTATCTTGTGTCATTTAGAATAGGGGTAAATGTTATGTAGCAGATGGACCCTTTCGGAGACCCTCAGCAACTGCTGCACACCCTTTAGCTGTGTTCCTGCTGTCATTATTTCATGTTAAATCCAGGGTGACATTTATTGCCCAGTAACCCCATCACCTTTGCGAAGGCAGGCACGCCATTAACGTCACAATAACGCATAACCCTTGGTTAAATCCAGGGCTAAATTTATTGCCCAGTAACCCCATCGCCAATGCGAAGGCAGGCACGCCATTAACGTCGCAATAACGCATACCCCTTGGTTACATCCAGGGCTAAATTTATTGCCCAGTAACCCCATTGCCTTTGCGAAGGCAGGCATGCCATTAACGTCACAATAACGCACACCCCTGGGTTAAATCCAGAGCGACATTTATTGCACAGTTACCCCATCGTCTTTGCGAAGGCAAGCGCGCCATTAACGTCGCAATAATGCACACTCCTGGGTGAAATCCAGGACGACATTTACTGCACAGTGACCCTATTGCCTTTGCGAAGGCAAGTGCGCCATTATCGTTGCAATAACACACACCCCTGGGTTAAATCCAGGGCGACATTTACTGCACAGTGACCCCATCGCCTTTGCGAAGGCAAGCGTGCCATTAACGTTGCAATAACGCACACCCCTGGGTTAAATGCAGGGCGACATTCACTGCACAGTGACCCCATCGCCTTTGCGAAGGCAAGCGCGCCATTAACGTCGCAATAACGCACACCCCTGTGTTAAATCCAGGGCAACATTTACTGCACAGTGACCCCTTCGCCTTTGCGAAGGCAAGCGCGCCATTAACGTCGCAATAACGCACACCCCTGGGTTAAATCCAGGGCGACATTTATTGCACAGTTACCCCATCGCCTTTGCGAAGGCAAGCGCACCATTAACGTCGCAATAACGTAAACCCCTCGGTTAAATCCAGAGCGACATTTATTGCACAGTTACCCCATCGCTTTTGCCAATGCAAGCGCGCCATTAACGTCGCAATAACGCACACCCCTGGGTTAAATCCAGGGCGACATTTATTGCGCAGTTACCCCATCGCCTTTGCGAAGACAAGCGCGCCATTAACGTTGCAATAACGCACACCCCTGTGTTAAATCCAGGGCGACATTTATTGCGCAGTTACCCCATCGCCTTTGCCAAGGCAAGCGCGCCATTAACGTCGCAATAACGCACACCCCTGGGTTAAATCCAGAGCGACATTTATTGCACAGTAACCCCATCGCCTTTGCGAAAGGAAGCGCGCCATTAACGTCGCAATAACGCACACCCCTGGGTTAAATCCAGGGCGACATTTATTGCGCAGTTACCCCATCGCCTTTGCGAAGGCAAGCGCGCCATTAAGGTCGCAATAACGCACACCCCTGTGTTAAATCCAGGGCGACATTTATTGCGCAGTTACCCCATCGCCTTTGCGAAGGCAAGCGCTCCATTAACGTCACAATAACGCACACCCCTGGGTTAAATCCAGGGCGACATTTATTGCGCAGTTACCCATCGCCTTTGCGAAGGCAAGCGCGCCATTAACGCTGCAATAACGCACACCCCTGTGTTAAATCCAGAGCGACATTTATTGTACAGTTACCCCATCGCCTTTGCCAAGGCAAGCGCGCCATTAACGTCGCAATAACGCAAACCCCTGTGTTAAATCCAGGGCGACATTTATTGCGCAGTTACCCCATCGCCTTTGCGAAGGCAAGCGGGCCATTAATGTCGCAATAATGCACACGCCTGGGTTAAATCCAGAGCGACATTTATTGCACAGTAACCCCATCGCCTTTGCGAAAGGAAGCGCGCCATTAACGTCGCAATAACGCACACCCCTGGGTTAAATCCAGGGCGACATTTATTGCGCAGTTACCCCATCGCCTTTGCGAAGGCAAGCGCGCCATTAACGTCGCAATAACGCACACCCCTGTGTTAAATCCAGGGCGACATTTATTGCGCAGTTACCCCATCGCCTTTGCGAAGGCAAGCGCGCCATTAACATCGCAATAACGCACACCCCTGGGTTAAATCCAGGGCAACATTTATTGCGCAGTTACCCCATCGCCTTTGCGAAGGCAAGCGCGCCATTAACGTCGCAATAACGCACACCGCTGTGTTAAATCCAGGGCGACATTTATTGCGCAGTTACCCCATCGCCTTTGCGAAGGCAAGCGCGCCATTAACGTCGCAATAACGCAAACCCCTCTGTTAAATCCAGAGCGACATTTATTGCACAGTTACCCCATCGCCTTTGCCAAGGCAAGCGCGCCATTAACGTCACAATAACGTACACCTCTTGTTTAAATCCAGGGCGACATTTACTGCACAATGACCCCATCGCCTTTGCGAAGGCAAGCGAGCCATTAACGTCGCAATAACGCACACCCCTTGTTTAAATCCAGGGCGACATTTATTGCACAGTGACCCCATCACCTTTGCGAAGGCAAGCGCGCCATTAACGTCGCAATAACGCACACCCCTGGGTTAAATTCAGGGCGACATTTACTGCACAGTGACCCCATCACCTTTGCGAAGGCAAGCGCGCCATTAACGTCGCAATAACGCACACCCCTTGTTTAAATCCAGGGCGACATTTATTGCACAGTGACCCCATCACCTTTGCGAAGGCAAGCGCGCCATTAACGTCGCAATAACGCACACCCCTGGGTTAAATCCAAGGCGACATTTACTGCACAGTGACCCCATAGCCTTTGCGAAGGCAAGCGCGCCATTAACGTCGCAAAAACGCAAACCCCTGGGTTAAATCCAGGGCGACATTTACTGCACAGTGACCCCATCGCCTTTGCGAAGGCAAGCGCGCCATTAACGTCGCAATAATGCACACTCCTGGGTTAAATCCAGGGAGACATTTACTGCACAGTGACCCTATTAACTTTGCGAAGGCAAGTGCGCCATTATCGCTGCAATAACGCACACCCCTGGGTTAAATCCAGGGCGACATTTACTGCACAGGGACCCCATCGCCTTTGTGAAGGCAAGAGCGCCATTAACGTCGCAATAACGCACACCCCTTGTTTAAATCCAGGACGACATTTACTGCACAGTAACCCCATCGCCTTTGCGAAGGCAAGCGCGCCATTAAAGTCGCAATAACTCACACCCCTGGGTTAAATCCGGGGCGACATTTACTGCACAGTGACCCCATCACCTTTGCGAAGGCAAGCGCGCCATTAACGTCTCAAAAACGCACACCCCTGGGATAAATCCAGGGCGACACTCACTGTACAGTGACCCCATCGCCTTTGTGAAGGCAAGCACGCCATTAACGTCGCAATAACGCACACCCCTTGTTTAAATCCAGGGCGACATTTACTGCACAATGACCCCATCACCTTTGCGAAGGCAAATGTGCCATTAACGTCGCAATAACGCACACCCCTGGGTTAAATCCAGGGCGACATTTATTGCCCAGTAACCCCATCGCCATTGCGAAGGCAGGCATGCCATTAACGTCGCAATAACGCATAACCCTTGGTTAAATCCAGGGCGACATTTATTGCCCAGTAACCCCATCGCCATTGCGAAGGCAGGCACGCCATTAATGTCGCAATAACGCATACCCCTTGGTTACATCCAGGGCTAAATTTATTGCCCAGTAACCCCATTGCCTTTGCGAAGGCAGGCATGCCATTAATGTCGCAATAACGCACACCCCTGGGTAAATCCAGAGCGACATTTATTGCACAGTTACCCCATCGCCTTTGCGAAGGCAAGCGCGCCATTAACGTCACAATAACAAACACCCCTGTGTTAAATCCAGGGCGACATTTATTGCGCAGTTACCCCATCGCCTTTGAGAAGGCAAGCGCGCCATTAACGTCGCAATAACGCACACCCCTGGGTTAAATCCAGGGCGCCATTTACTGCACAGTGACCCCATCGCCTTTGCGAAGGCAAGCGCGCCATTAACGTCGCAATAATGCACACTCCTAGGTGAAATCCAGGACGACATTTACTGCACAGTGACCCTATTGCCTTTGCGAAGGCAAGTGCGCCATTATCGTTGCAATAACGCACACCCCTGGGTTAAATCCAGGGCGACATTTACTGCACAGTGACCACATCGCCTTTGCGAAGGCAAGCGCGCCATTAACGTCGCAATAACGTAAACCCCTCGGTTAAATCCAGAGCGACATTTATTGCACAGTTACCCCATCGCCTTTGCCAAGGCAAGCGCGCCATTAACGTCGCAATAACGCACACCCCTGGGTTAAATCCAGGGCGACATTTATTGCGCAGTTACCCCATCGCCTTTGCGAAGACAAGCGCGCCATTAACGTTGCAATAACGCACACCCCTGTGTTAAATCCAGGGCGACATTTATTGCGCAGTTACCCCATCGCCTTTGCCAAGGCAAGCGCGCCATTAACATCACAATAACGTACACCTCTTGTTTAAATCCAGGGCGACATTTACTGCACAATGACCCCATCGCCTTTGCGAAGGCAAGCGAGCCATTAACGTCGCAATAACGCACACCCCTTGTTTAAATCCAGGGCGACATTTATTGCACAGTGACCCCATCACCTTTGCGAAGGCAAGCGCGCCATTAACGTCGCAATAACGCACACCCCTGGGTTAAATCCAGGGCGACATTTACTGCACAGTGACCCCATCACCTTTGCGAAGGCAAGCGCGCCATTAACGTCGCAATAACGCACACCCCTTGTTTAAATCCAGGGCGACATTTATTGCACAGTGACCCAATCACCTTTGCGAAGGCAAGCGAGCCATTAACGTCGCAATAACGCACACCCCTTGTTTAAATCCAGGGCGACATTTATTGCACAGTGACCCCATCACCTTTGCGAAGGCAAGTGCGCCATTAACGTCGCAATAACGCACACCCCTGGGTTAAATCCAAGGCGACATTTACTGCACAGTGACCCCATAGCCTTTGCGAAGGCAAGCGCGCCATTAACGTCGCAAAAACGCAAACCCCTGGGTTAAATCCAGGGCGACATTTACTGCACAGTGACCCCATCGCCTTTGTGAAGGCAAGCGCGCCATTAACGTCGCAATAACGCACACCCCTGGGTTAAATCCAGGGCAACATTTACTGCACAGTGCCCCCATCGCCTTTGCGAAGGCAAGCGCGCCATTAACGTCGCAATAATGCACACTCCTGGGTTAAATCCAGGGAGACATTTACTGCACAGTGACCCTATTAACTTTGCGAAGGCAAGTGCGCCATTATCGCTGCAATAACGCACACCCCTGGGTTAAATCCAGGGCGACATTTACTGCACAGTGACCCCATCGCCTTTGAAAAGGCAAGAGCGCCATTAACGTCGCAATAACGCACACCCCTTGTTTAAATCCAGGGCGACATTTACTGCACAGTGACCCCATCGCCTTTGCGAAGGCAAGCGCGCCATTAAAGTCGCAATAACTCACACCCCTGGGTTAAATCCGGGGCGACATTTACTGCACAGTGACCCCATCACCTTTGCGAAGGCAAGCGCGCCATTAACGTCTCAAAAACGCACACCCCTGGGATAAATCCAGGGCGACATTCACTGTACAGTGACCCCATCGCCTTTGTGAAGGCAAGCACGCCATTAACGTCGCAATAACGCACACCCCTTGTGTAAATCCAGGGCGACATTTACTGCACAATTACCCCATCACCTTTGCGA
This sequence comes from Leptodactylus fallax, assembly GCA_947044405.1. Classification (NCBI taxonomy): domain Eukaryota; kingdom Metazoa; phylum Chordata; class Amphibia; order Anura; family Leptodactylidae; genus Leptodactylus; species Leptodactylus fallax. The sequence goes on from CAMRHE010000579.1 coordinate 805,574, forward strand.
AGGCAAATGTGCCATTAACGTCGCAATAACGCACAACCCTGGGTTAAATCCAGGGCGACATTTATTGCCCAGTAACCCCATCGCCATTGCGAAGGCAGGCACGCCATTAACGTCGCAATAACGCATAACCCTTGGTTAAATCCAGGGCGACATTTATTGCCCAGTAACCCCATCGCCATTGCGAAGGCAGGCACGCCATTAACGTCGCAATAACGCATACCCCTTGGTTACATCCAGGGCTAAATTTATTGCCCAGTAACCCCATTGCCTTTGCGAAGGCAGGCATGCCATTAATGTCGCAATAACGCACACCCCTGGGTAAATCCAGAGCGACATTTATTGCACAGTTACCCCATCACCTTTGCGAAGGCAAGCGCGCCATTAACGTCACAATAACACACACCCCTGTGTTAAATCCAGGGCGACATTTATTGCGCAGTTACCCCATCGCCTTTGAGAAGGCAAGCGCGCCATTAACGTCGCAATAACGCACATCCCTGGGTTAAATCCAGGGCGCCATTTACTGCACAGTGACCCCATCGCCTTTGCGAAGGCAAGCGTGCCATTAACGTTGCAATAACGCACACCCCTGGGTTAAATGCAGGGCAACATTCACTGCACAGTGACCCCATCGCCTTTGTGAAGGCAAGCGCGCCATTAACGTCGCAATAACGCACACCCCTGGGTTAAATCCAGGGCAACATTTACTGCACAGTGACCCCATCGCCTTTGCGAAGGCAAGCGCGCCATTAACGTCGCAATAACACACACCCCTGGGTTAAATCCAGGGCGACATTTACTGCACAGTGACCCCATCGCCTTTGCGAAGGCAAGCGCACCATTAACGTCGCAATAACGCACACCCCTGGGTTAAATCCAGGGCGACATTTATTGCGCAGTTACCCCATCGCCTTTGCGAAGGCAAGCGCGCCATTAAAGTTGCAATAACGTAAACCCCTCGGTTAAATCCAGAGCGACATTTATTGCACAGTTACCCCATCGCCTTTGCCAAGGCAAGCGCGCCATTAACGTCGCAATAACGCACACCCCTGGGTTAAATCCAGGGCGACATTTATTGCGCAGTTACCCCATCACCTTTGCGAAGACAAGCGCGCCATTAACGTTGCAATAACGCACACCCCTGTGTTAAATCCAGGGCGACATTTATTGCGCAGTTACCCCATCGCCTTTGCCAAGGCAAGCGCGCCATTAACGTCGCAATAACGCACACCCCTGTGTTAAATCCAGGGCGACATTTATTGCGCAGTTACCCCATCGCCTTTGCCAAGGCAAGCGCGCCATTAACGTCGCAATAACACACACCCCTGGGTTAAATCCAGGGCAACATTTATTGCGCAGTTACCCCATCGCCTTTGCGAAGGCAAGCGCGCCATTAACGTCGCAATAACGCAAACCCCTCTGTTAAATCCAGAGCAACATTTATTGGACAGTTACCCCATCGCCTTTGCGAAGGTAAGCGCGCCATTAACGTCGCAATAACGCACACCCCTGGGTTAAATCCAGGGCGACATTTATTGCGCAGTTACCCCATCGCCTTTGCGAAGGCAAGCGCGCCATTAACACTGCAATAACGCACACCCCTGTGTTAAATCCAGAGCGACATTTATTGCACAGTTACCCCATCGCCTTTGCCAAGGCAAGCGCGCCATTAATGTCGCAATAACGCACACCCCTGGGTTAAATCCAGGGCGACATTTATTGCGCAGTTACCCCATCGCCTTTGCGAAGGCAAGCGCGCCATTAACGCTGCAATAACGCACACCCCTGTGTTAAATCCAGAGCGACATTTATTGCACAGTTACCCCATCGCCTTTGCCAAGGCAAGCGCGCCATTAACGTCGCAATAACGCACACCCCTTCTTTAAATCCAGGGCGACATTTATTGCACAGTGACCCCATCACCTTTGCGAAGGCAAGCGAGCCATTAACGTCGCAATAACGCACACCCCTTGTTTAAATCCAGGGCGACATTTACTGCACAATGACCCCATCACCTTTGCGAAGGCAAGCGCGCCATTAACGTCGCAATAACGTACACTTCTTGTTTAAATCCAGGGCGACATTTACTGCACAATGACCCCATCGCCTTTGCGAAGGCAAGCGAGCCATTAACGTCGCAATAACGCACACCCCTTGGTTAAATCCAGGGCGACATTTATTGCACAGTGACCCCATCCCCTTTGCGAAGGCAAGCGCGCCATTAACGTCGCAATAACGCACACCCCTGGGTTAAATCCAGGGCGACATTTACTGCACAGTGACCCCATCACCTTTGCGAAGGCAAGCGCGCCATTAACGTCGCAATAACGCACACCCCTTGTTTAAATCCAGGGCGACATTTATTGCACAGTGACCCCATCACCTTTGCGAAGGCAAGCGAGCCATTAACGTCGCAATAACGCACACCCCTTGTTTAAATCCAGGGCGACATTTATTGCACAGTGACCCCATCACCTTTGCGAAGGCAAGCGCGCCATTAACGTCGCAATAACGCACACCCCTGGGTTAAATCCAAGGCGACATTTACTGCACAGTGACCCCATAGCCTTTGCGAAGGCAAGCGCGCCATTAACGTCGCAAAAACGCAAACCCCTGGGTTAAATCCAGGGCGACATTTACTGCACAGTGACCCCATCGCCTTTGTGAAGGCAAGCGCGCCATTAACGTCGCAATAACGCACACCCCTTGTTTAAATCCAGGGCAACATTTACTGCACAGTGCCCCCATCGCCTTTGCGAAGGCAAGCGCGCCATTAACGTCGCAATAATGCACACTCCTGGGTTAAATCCAGGGCGACATTTACTGCACAGTGACCCTATTAACTTTGCGAAGGCAAGTGCGCCATTATCGCTGCAATAACGCACACCCCTGGGTTAAATCCAGGGCGACATTTACTGCACAGTGACCCCATCGCCTTTGTGAAGGCAAGAGAGCCATTAACGTCGCAATAACGCACACCCCTTGTTTAAATCCAGGGCGACATTTACTGCTCAGTGACCCCATCGCCTTTGCGAAGGCAAGCGCGCCATTAAAGTCGCAATAACGCACACCCCTGGGTTAAATCCGGGGCGACATTTACTGCACAGTGACCCCATCACCTTTGCGAAGGCAAGCGCGCCATTAACGTCTCAAAAACGCACACCCCTGGGATAAATCCAGGGCGACATTTACTGTACAGTGACCCCATCGCCTTTGTGAAGGCAAGCACGCCATTAACGTCGCAATAACGCACACCCCTTGTTTAAATCCAGGGCGACATTTACTGCACAATGACCCCATCACCTTTGCGAAGGCAAATGTGCCATTAACGTCGCAATAACGCACACCCCTGGGTTAAATCCAGGGCGACATTTATTGCCCAGTAACCCCATCGCCATTGCGAAGGCAGGCACGCCATTAACGTCGCAATAACGCATAACCCTTGGTTAAATCCAGGGCGACATTTATTGCCCAGTAACCCCATCGCCATTGCGAAGGCAGGCACGCCATTAACGTCGCAATAACGCATACCCCTTGGTTACATCCAGGGCTAAATTTATTGCCCAGTAACCCCATTGCCTTTGCGAAGGCAGGCATGCCATTAATGTCGCAATAACGCACACCCCTGGGTAAATCCAGAGCGACATTTATTGCGCAGTAACCCCATCGCCTTTGAGAAGGCAAGCGCGCCATTAACGTCGCAATAACGCACATCCCTGGGTTAAATCCAGGGCGCCATTTACTGCACAGTGACCCCATCGCCTTTGCGAAGGCAAGCGCGTCATTATCGTTGCAATAACGCACACCCCTGGGTTAAATCCAGGGCGACATTTACTGCACAGTGACCCCATCGCCTTTGCGAAGGCAAGCGTGCCATTAACGTTGCAATAACGCACACCCCTGGGTTAAATGCAGGGCGACATTCACTGCACAGTGACCCTATCGCCTTTGTGAAGGCAAGCGCGCCATTAACGTCGCAATAACGCACACCCCTGTGTTAAATCCAGGGCGACATTTACTGCACAGTGACCCCATCGCCTTTGCGAAGGCAAGCGCACCATTAACGTCGCAATAACGCACACCCCTGGGTTAAATCCAGGGCGACATTTATTGCGCAGTTACCCCATCGCCTTTGCGAAGGCAAGCGCGCCATTAACGTCGCAATAACGTAAACCCCTCGGTTAAATCCAGAGCGACATTTATTGCACAGTTACCCCATCGCCTTTGCCAAGGCAAGCGCGCCATTAACGTCGCAATAACGCACACCCCTGGGTTAAATCCAGGGCGACATCTATTGCGCAGTTACCCCATCGCCTTTGCGAAGACAAGCGCGCCATTAACGTTGCAATAACGCACACCCCTGTGTTAAATCCAGGGCGACATTTATTGCGCAGTTACCCCATCGCCTTTGCCAAGGCAAGCGCGCCATTAACGTCGCAATAACGCACACCCCTGTGTTAAATCCAGGGCGACATTTATTGCGCAGTTACCCCATCGCCTTTGCCAATGCAAGCGCGCCATTAACGTCGCAATAACGCACACCCCTGGGTTAAATCCAGGGCGACATTTATTGCGCAGTTACCCCATCGCCTTTGCGAAGGCAAGTGCGCCATTAATGTCGCAATAATGCACACCCCTGGGTTAAATCCAGAGCGACATTTATTGCACAGTAACCCCATCGCCTTTGCGAAAGGAAGCGCGCCATTAACGTCGCAATAACGCACACCCCTAGGTTAAATCCAGGGCGACATTTATTGCGCAGTTACCCCATCGCCTTTGCGAAGGCAAGCGCGCCATTAACGTCGCAATAACGCACACCCCTGTGTTAAATCCAGGGCGACATTTATTGCGCAGTTACCCCATCGCCTTTGCGAAGGCAAGCGCGCCATTAACGTCACAATAACGCACACCCCTGGGTTAAATCCAGGGCGACATTTATTGCGCAGTTACCCCATCGCCTTTGCGAAGGCAAGCGCTCCATTAACGTCGCAATAACGCACACCCCTGGGTTAAATCCAGGGTGACATTTATTGCACAGTTACCCATTGCCTTTGCCAAGGCAAGCGCGCCATTAACGTCGCAATAACGCACACCCCTGTGTTAAATCCAGGGCGACATTTATTGCGCAGTTACCCCATCGCCTTTGCGAAGGCAAGCGCACCATTAATGTCGCAATAATGCACACCCCTGGGTTAAATCCAGAGCGACATTTATTGCACAGTAACCCCATCGCCTTTGCGAAAGGAAGCGCGCCATTAACGTCGCAATAACGCACACCCCTGGGTTAAATCCAGGGCGACATTTATTGCGCAGTTACCCCATCGCCTTTGCGAAGGCAAGCGCGCCATTAACGTCGCAATAACGCACACCCCTGTGTTAAATCCAGGGCGACATTTATTGCGCAGTTACCCCATCGCCTTTGTGAAGGCAAGCGCGCCATTAACGTCGCAATAACGCACACCCCTGGGTTAAATCCAGGGCAACATTTATTGCGCAGTTACCCCATCGCCTTTGCGAAGGCAAGCGCGCCATTAACGTCGCAATAACGCACACCACTGTGTTAAATCCAGGGCGACATTTATTGCGCAGTTACCCCATCGCCTTTGCGAAGCCAAACGCGCCATTAACGTCGCAATAACGCAAACCCCTCTGTTAAATCCAGAGCGACATTTATTGCACAGTTACCCCATCGCCTTTGCGAAGGCAAGCGCGCCATTAACGTCGCAATAACGCACACCCCTGGGTTAAATCCAGGGCGACATTTATTGCGCAGTTACCCCATCGCCTTTGCGAAGGCAACCGCGCCATTAACACTGCAATAACGCACAACCCTGTGTTGAATCCAGAGCGACATTTATTGCACAGTTACCCCATCGCCTTTGCCAAGGCAAGCGCGCCATTAACGTCGCAATAACGCACACCCCTGGGTTAAATCCAGGGCAACATTTATTGCGCAGTTACCCCATTGCCTTTGCGAAGGCAAGCGCTCCATTAACGTCGCAATAACGCACACCCCTGGGTTAAATCCAGGGTGACATTTATTGCGCAGTTACCCATCGCCTTTGCGAAGGCAAGCGCGCCATTAACGCTGCAATAACGCACACCCCTGTGTTAAATCCAGAGCGACATTTATTGCACAGTTACCCCATCGCCTTTGCCAAGGCAAGCGCGCCATTAACGTCGCAATAACTCACACCCCTGTGTTAAATCCAGGGCGACATTTATTGCGCAGTTACCCCATCGCCTTTGCGAAGGCAAGCGCGACATTAATGTCGCAATAATGCACACCCCTGGGTTAAATCCACAGCGACATTTATTGCACAGTAACCCCATCGCCTTTGCGAAAGGAAGCGCGCCATTAACGTCGCAATAACGCACACCCCTGGGTTAAATCCAGGGCGACATTTATTGCACAGTTACCCCATCGCCTTTGCGAAGGCAAGCGCGCCATTAACGTCGCAATAACGCACACCCCTGTGTTAAATCCAGGGCGACATTTATTGCGCAGTTACCCCATCGCCTTTGCGAAGGCAAGCGCGCCATTAACGTCGCAATAACGCACACCCCTGGGTTAAATCCAGGGCGACATTTATTGCGCAGTTACCCCATCGCCTTTGCGAAGGCAAGCGCGCCATTAACGTCGCAATAACGCACACCCCTGGGTTAAATCCAGGGCAACATTTATTGCGCAGTTACCCCATCGCCTTTGCGAAGGCAAGCGCGCCATTAACGTCGCAATATCGCACACCCCTGTGTTAAATCCAGGGCGACATTTATTGGGCAGTTACCCCATCGCCTTTGCGAAGGCAAGCGCGACATTAATGTCGCAATAATGCACACCCCTGGGTTAAATCCAGAGCGACATTTATTGCACAGTAACCCCATCGCCTTTGCGAAAGGAAGCGCGCCATTAACGTCGCAATAACGCACACCCCTGGGTTAAATCCAGGGCGACATTTATTGCGCAGTTACCCCATCGCCTTTGCGAAGGCAAGCGCGCCATTAACGTCGCAATAACGCACACCCCTGTGTTAAATCCAGGGCGACATTTATAGCGCAGTTACCCCATCGCCTTTGCGATGGCAAGCGCGCCATTAACGTCGCAATAACGCACACCCCTGGGTTAAATCCAGGGCAACATTTATTGCGCAGTTACCCCATCGCCTTTGCGAAGGCAAGCGCGCCATTAACGTCGCAATAACGTACACCGCTGTGTTAAATCCAGGGCGACATTTATTGCGCAGTTACCCCATCGCCTTTGCGAAGGCAAGCGCGCCATTAACGTCGCAATAACGCAAACCCCTCTGTTAAATCCAGAGCGACATTTATTGCACAGTTACCCCATCGCCTTTGCCAAGGCAAGCGCGCCATTAACGTCGCAATAACGCACACCCCTGGGTTAAATCCAGGGCGACATTTATTGCGCAGTTACCCCATCGCCTTTGCGAAGGCAAGCGCGCCATTAACACTGCAATAACGCACACCCCTGTATTAAATCCAGAGCGACATTTATTGCACAGTTACCCCATCGCCTTTGCCAAGGCAAGCGCGCCATTAACGTCGCAATAACGCACACCCCTGAGTTAAATCCAGGGCGACATTTATTGCGCAGTTACCCCATCGCCTTTGCCAAGGCAAGCGCGCCATTAACGTCGCAATAACGCACACCCCTGGGTTAAATCCAGGGCGACATTTATTGCGCAGTTACCCCATCGCCTTTGCGAAGGCAAGCGCGCCATTAACGTCGCAATAACGCACACCCCTGTGTTAAATCCAGAGCGACATTTATTGCACAGTTACCCCATTGCCTTTGCCAAGGCAAGCGCGCCATTAACGTCGCAATAACGCACACCCCTGTGTTAAATCCAGGGCGACATTTATTGCGCAGTTACCCCATCGCCTTTGCGAAGGCAAGCGCGCCATTAATGTCGCAATAATGCTCACCCCTGGGTTAAATCCAGAGCGACATTTATTGCACAGTAACCCCATCGCCTTTACGAAAGGAAGCGCGCCATTAACGTCGCAATAACGCACACCAGTGGGTTAAATCCAGGGCGACATTTATTGCGCAGTTACCCCATCGCCTTTGCGAAGGCAAGCGCGCCATTAACGTCGCAATAACGCACACCCCTGTGTTAAATCCAGGGCGACATTTATTGCGCAGTTACCCTATCGCCTTTGCGAAGGCAAGCGCGCCATTAACGTCACAATAACGCACACCCCTGGGTTAAATCCAGGGCGACATTTATTGCACAGTAACCCCATCGCCTTTGCGAAAGGAAGCGCTCCATTAACGTCGCAATAACGCACACCCCTGGGTTAAATCCAGGGCAACATTTATTGCGCAGTTACCCCATCGCCTTTGCGAAGGCAAGCGCGCCATTAACGTCGCAATAACGCACACCGCTGTGTTAAATCCAGGGCGACATTTATTGCGCAGTTACCCCATCGCCTTTGCGAAGGCAAGCGCGCCATTAACGTCGCAATAACGCAAACCCCTCTGTTAAATCCAGAGCGACATTTATTGCACAGTTACCCCATCGCCTTTGCGAAGGCAAGCGCGCCATTAACGTCGCAATAACGCACACCCCTGGGTTAAATCCAGGGCGACATTTATTGCGCAGTTACCCCATCGCCTTTGCGAAGGCAAGCGCGCCATTAACACTGCAATAACGCATAACCCTGTGTTAAATCCAGAGCGACATTTATTGCACAGTTACCCCATCGCCTTTGCCAAGGCAAGCGCGCCATTAACGTCGCAATAACGCACACCCCTGGGTTAAATCCAGGGCGACATTTATTGCGCAGTTACCCCATCGCCTTTACGAAGGCAAGCGCTCCATTAACGTCGCAATAACGCACACCCCTGGGTTAAATCCAGGGTGACATTTATTGCGCAGTTACCCATCGCCTTTGCGAAGGCAAGCGCGCCATTAACGTCGCAATAACGCACACCCCTGGGTTAAATCCAGGGCAACATTTATTGCGCAGTTACCCCATCGCCTTTGCGAAGGCAAGCGCGCCATTAACGTCGCAATAACGCACACCGCTGTGTTAAATCCAGGGCGACATTTATTGCGCAGTTACCCCATCGCCTTTGCGAAGGCAAGCGCGCCATTAACGTCGCAATAACGCAAACCCCTCTGTTAAATCCAGAGCGACATTTATTGCACAGTTACCCCATCGCCTTTGCGAAGGCAAGCGCGCCATTAACGTCGCAATAACGCACACCCCTGGGTTAAATCCAGGGCGACATTTATTGCGCAGTTACCCCATCGCCTTTGCGAAGGCAAGCGCGCCATTAACACTGCAATAACGCACACCCCTGTGTTAAATCCAGAGCGACATTTATTGCACAGTTACCCCATCGCCTTTGCCAAGGCAAGCGCGCCATTAACGTCGCAATAACGCACACCCCTGGGTTAAATCCAGGGCGACATTTATTGCGCAGTTACCCCATCGCCTTTACGAAGGCAAGCGCTCCATTAACGTCGCAATAACGCACACCCCTGGGTTAAATCCAGGGTGACATTTATTGCGCAGTTACCCATCGCCTTTGCGAAGGCAAGCGCGCCATTAACGTCGCAATAACGCACACCCCTGGGTTAAATCCAGGGCAACATTTATTGCGCAGTTACCCCATCGCCTTTGCGAAGGCAAGCGCGCCATTAACGTCGCAATAACGCACACCGCTGTGTTAAATCCAGGGCGACATTTATTGCGCAGTTACCCCATCGCCTTTGCGAAGGCAAGCGCGCCATTAACGTCGCAATAACGCAAACCCCTCTGTTAAATCCAGAGCGACATTTATTGCACAGTTACCCCATCGCCTTTGCGAAGGCAAGCGCGCCATTAACGTCGCAATAACGCACACCCCTGGGTTAAATCCAGGGCGACATTTATTGCGCAGTTACCCCATCGCCTTTGCGAAGGCAAGCGCGCCATTAACACTGCAATAACGCACACCCCTGTGTTAAATCCAGAGCGACATTTATTGCACAGTTACCCCATCGCCTTTGCCAAGGCAAGCGCGCCATTAACGTCGCAATAACGCACACCCCTGGGTTAAATCCAGGGCGACATTTATTGCGCAGTTACCCCATCGCCTTTGCGAAGGCAAGCGCGCCATTAACACTGCAATAACGCACACCCCTGTATTAAATCCAGAGCGACATTTATTGCACAGTTACCCCATCGCCTTTGCCAAGGCAAGCGCGCCATTAACGTCGCAATAACGCACACCCCTGAGTTAAATCCAGGGCGACATTTATTGCGCAGTTACCCCATCGCCTTTGCCAAGGCAAGCGCGCCATTAACGTCGCAATAACGCACACCCCTGGGTTAAATCCAGGGCGACATTTATTGCGCAGTTACCCCATCGCCTTTGCGAAGGCAAGCGCGCCATTAACGTCGCAATAACGCACACCCCTGTGTTAAATCCAGAGCGACATTTATTGCACAGTTACCCCATCGCCTTTGCCAAGGCAAGCGCGCCATTAACGTCGCAATAACGCACACCCCTGTGTTAAATCCAGGGCGACATTTATTGCGCAGTTACCCCATCGCCTTTGCGAAGGCAAGCGCGCCATTAATGTCGCAATAATGCTCACCCCCTGGGTTAAATCCAGAGCGACATTTATTGCACAGTAACCCCATCGCCTTTACGAAAGGAAGCGCGCCATTAACGTCGCAATAACGCACACCACTGGGTTAAATCCAGGGCGACATTTATTGCGCAGTTACCCCATCGCCTTTGCGAAGGCAAGCGCGCCATTAACGTCGCAATAACGCACACCCCTGTGTTAAATCCAGGGCGACATTTAGTGCGCAGTTACCCTATCGCCTTTGCGAAGGCAAGCGCGCCATTAACGTCACAATAACGCACACCCCTGGGTTAAATCCAGGGCGACATTTATTGCACAGTAACCCCATCGCCTTTGCGAAAGGAAGCGCTCCATTAACGTCGCAATAACGCACACCCCTGGGTTAAATCCAGGGCAACATTTATTGCGCAGTTACCCCATCGCCTTTGCGAAGGCAAGCGCGCCATTAACGTCGCAATAACGCACACCGCTGTGTTAAATCCAGGGCGACATTTATTGCGCAGTTACCCCATCGCCTTTGCGAAGGCAAGCGCGCCATTAACGTCGCAATAACGCAAACCCCTCTGTTAAATCCAGAGCGACATTTATTGCACAGTTACCCCATCGCCTTTGCGAAGGCAAGCGCGCCATTAACGTCGCAATAACGCACACCCCTGGGTTAAATCCAGGGCGACATTTATTGCGCAGTTACCCAATCGCCTTTGCGAAGGCAAGCGCGCCATTAACACTGCAATAACGCATAACCCTGTGTTAAATCCAGAGCGACATTTATTGCACAGTTACCCCATCGCCTTTGCCAAGGCAAGCGCGCCATTAACGTCGCAATAACGCACACCCCTGGGTTAAATCCAGGGCGACATTTATTGCGCAGTTACCCCATCGCCTTTACGAAGGCAAGCGCTCCATTAACGTCGCAATAACGCACACCCCTGGGTTAAATCCAGGGTGACATTTATTGCGCAGTTACCCATCGCCTTTGCGAAGGCAAGCGCGCCATTAACGTCGCAATAACGCACACCCCTGGGTTAAATCCAGGGCAACATTTATTGCGCAGTTACCCCGTCGCCTTTGCGAAGGCAAGCGCGCCATTAACGTCGCAATAACGCACACCGCTGTGTTAAATCCAGGGCGACATTTATTGCGCAGTTACCCCATCGCCTTTGCGAAGGCAAGCGCGCCATTAACGTCGCAATAACGCAAACCCCTCTGTTAAATCCAGAGCGACATTTATTGCACAGTTACCCCATCGCCTTTGCGAAGGCAAGCGCGCCATTAACGTCGCAATAACGCACACCCCTGGGTTAAATCCAGGGCGACATTTATTGCGCAGTTACCCCATCGCCTTTGCGAAGGAAAGCGCGCCATTAACACTGCAATAACGCACACCCCTGTGTTAAATCCAGAGCGACATTTATTGCACAGTTACCCCATCGCCTTTGCCAAGGCAAGCGCGCCATTAACGTCGCAATAACGCACACCCCTGGGTTAAATCCAGGGCGACATTTATTGCGCAGTTACCCCATCGCCTTTGCGAAGACAAGCGCTCCATTAACGTCACAATAACGCACACCCCTGGGTTAAATCCAGGGTGACATTTATTGCGCAGTTACCCATCTCCTTTGTGAAGGCAAGCGCGCCATTAACGCTGCAATAACGCACACCCCTGTGTTAAATCCAGAGCGACATTTATTGCACAGTTACCCCATCGCCTTTGCCAAGGCAAGCGCGCCATTAACGTCGCAATAACGCACACCCCTGTGTTAAATCCAGGGCGACATTTATTGCGCAGTTACCCCATCGCCTTTGCGAAGGCAAGCGCGCCATTAATGTCGCAATAATGCACACCCCTGTGTTAAATCCAGGGCGACATTTATTGCACAGTAACCCCATCGCCTTTGCGAAAGGAAGCGCGGCATTAACGTCGCAATAACGCACACCCCTGGGTTAAATCCAGGGCGACATTTATTGCGCAATTACCCCATCGCCTTTGCGAAGGCAAGCGCGCCATTAACGTCGCAATAACGCACACCCCTGTGTTAAATCCAGGGCGACATTTATTGCGCAGTTACCCCATCGCCTTTGCGAAGGCAAGCGCGCCATTAACGTCGCAATAACGCACACCCCTGGGTTAAATCCAGGGCAACATTTATTGCGCAGTTACCCCATCGCCTTTGCGAAGGCAAGCGCGCCATTAACGTCACAATAACGCACACCGCTGTGTTAAATCCAGGGCGACATTTATTGCACAGTGACCCCATCGCCTTTGCGAAGGCAAGCGCGCCATTAACGTCGCAATAACGCACACCCCTCTGTTAAATCCAGAGCGACATTTATTGCACAGTTACCCCATCGCCATTGCCAACGCAAGCGCGCCATTAACGTCACAATAACGCACACCCCTGGGTTAAATCCAGGGCGACATTTATTGCGCAGTTACCCCATCGCCTTTGCGAAGGCAAGCGCGCCATTAACGCTGCAATAACGCACACCCCTGTGTTAAATCCAGAGCGACATTTATTGCACAGTTACCCCATCGCCTTTGCCAAGGCAAGCGCGCCATTAACGTCGCAATAACGCACACCCCTGGGTTAAATCCAGGGCGACATTTATTGCGCAGTTACCCCATCGCCTTTGCGAAGGCAAGCGCGCCATTAACGCTGCAATAACGCACACCCCTGGGTTAAATCCAGAGCGACATTTATTGCACAGTTACCCCATCGCCTTTCCAAGGCAAGCGCGCCATTAACGTCGCAATAACGCACACCCCTGTGTTAAATCCAGGGCGACATTTATTGCGCAGTTACCCCATCGCCTTTGCGAAGGCAAGCGAGCCATTAATGTCGCAATAATGCACACCCCTGGGTTAAATCCAGAGCGACATTTATTGCGCAGTAACCCCATCGCCTTTGCGAAAGGAAGCGCGCCATTAACGTCGCAATAACGCACACCCCTGGGTTAAATCCAGGGCGACATTTATTGCGCAGTTACCCCATCGCCTTTGCGAAGGCAAGCGCGCCATTAACGTCGCAATAACGCACACCCCTGTGTTAAATCCAGGGCGACATTTATTGCGCAGTTACCCCATCGCCTTTGCGAAGGCAAGCGCGCCATTAACGTCGCAATAACGCACACCCCTGGGTTAAATCCAGGGCGACATTTATTGCGCAGTTACCCCATCGCCTTTGCGAAGGCAAGCGCGCCATTAACGTCGCAATAACGCACACCGCTGTGTTAAATCCAGGGCGACATTTATTGCGCAGTTACCCCATCGCCTTTGCGAAGGCAAGCGCGCCATTAACGTCGCAATAACGCAAACCCCTCGGTTAAATCCAGGGCGACATTTATTGCGCAGTTACCCCATCGCATTTGCGAAGGCAAGCGCGCCATTAACGTCGCAATAACGCAAACCCCTCGGTTAAATCCAGAGCGACATTTATTGCACAGTTATCCCATCGCCTTTGCGAAGGCAAGCGCGCCATTAACGTCGAAATAACGAACACCCCTGGGTTAAATCCAGGGCGAAATTTATTGCGCAGTTACCCCATAGCCTTTGCGAAGGCAAGCGCGCCATTAACGTCGCAATAATGCACACCCCTCGGTTAAATCCAGAGCGACATTTATTGCACACTTACCCCATCGCCGTTGCGAAGGCAAGCGCGCCATTAACGTCGCAATAACGCACACCCATGGGTTAAATCCAGGGTGACATTTATTGCGCAGTTACCCCATCGCCTTTGCGAAGGCAAGCGCGCCATTAATGTCGCAATAACGCACACCCCTGGGATAAATCCAGGGCGACATTTATTGCGCAGTTACCCCATCGCCTTTGCGAAGGCAAGCGCACCATTAACGTCGCAATAACGCACACCCCTGGGTTAAATCCAGGGCGACATTTATTGCGCAGTTACCCCATCGCCTTTGCGAAGGCAAGCGCGCCATTAACGTCGCAATAACGCACACCCCTGTGTTAAATCCAGGGCTACATTTATTGCGCAGTTACCCCATCGCCTTTGCGAAGGCAAGCGCGCCATTAACGTCGCAATAACGCACACCCCTGGGTTAAATCCAGGGCGACATTTATTGCGCAGTTACCCCATCGCCTTTGCGAAGGCAAGCGCGCCATTAACACTGCAATAACGCACACCCCTGTGTTAAATCCAGAGCGACATTTATTGCACAGTTACCCCATCGCCTTTGCCAAGGCAAGCGCGCCATTAACGTCGCAATAACGCACACCCCTGGGTTAAATCCAGGGCATCATTTATTGCGCAGTTACCCCATCGCCTTTGCGAAGGCAAGCGCTCCATTAACGTCGCAATAACGCACACCCCTGGGTTAAATCCAGGGTGACATTTATTGCGCAGTTACCCATCGCCTTTGCGAAGGCAAGCGCGCCATTAACGCTGCAATAACGCACACCCCTGTGTTAAATCCAGAGCGACATTTATTGCACAGTTACCCCATCGCCTTAGCCAAGGCAAGCGCGCCATTAACGTCGCAATAACGCACACCCCTGTGTTAAATCCAGGGCGACATTTATTGCGCAGTTACCCCATCGCCTTTGCGAAGGCAAGCGCGCCATTAATGTCGCAATAATGCACACCCCTGGGTTAAATCCAGGGCGACATTTATTGCACAGTAACCCCATCGCCTTTGCGAAAGGAAGCGCGCCATTAACGTCGCAATAACGCACACCCCTGGGTTAAATCCAGGGCGACATTTATTGCGGTTACCCCATCGCCTTTGCGAAGGCAAGCGCGCCATTAACGTCGCAATAACGCACACCCCTGGGTTAAATCCAGGGCGACATTTATTGCGCAGTTACCCCCATCGCCTTTGCGAAGGCAAGCGCGCCATTAACGTCGCAATAACGCACACCCCTGGGTTAAATCCAGGGCAACATTTATTGCGCAGTTACCCCATCGCCTTTGCGAAGGCAAGCGCGCCATTAACGTCACAATAACGCACACCGCTGTGTTAAATCCAGGGCGACATTTATTGCGCAGTTACCCCATCGCCTTTGCGAAGGCAAGCGCGCCATTAACGTCGCAATAATGCACACCCCTCTGTTAAATCCAGAGCGACATTTATTGCACAGTTACCCCATCGCCTTTGCCAAGGCAAGCGCGCCATTAACGTCGCAATAACGCACACCCCTGGGTTAAATCCAGGGCGACATTTATTGCGCAGTTACCCCATCGCCTTTGCGAAGGCAAGCGCGCCATTAACGCTGCATTAACGCACACCCCTGTGTTAAATCCAGAGCGACATTTATTGCACAGTTACCCCATCGCCTTTGCCAAGGCAAGCGCGCCATTAACGTCGCAATAACGCACACACCTGGGTTAAATCCAGGGCGACATTTATTGCGCAGTTACCCCATCGCCGTTGCGAAGGCAAGCGCGACATTAATGTCGCAATAATGCACACCCCTGGGTTAAATCCAGAGCGACATTTATTGCACAGTAACCCCATCGCCTTTGCGAAAGGAAGCGCGCGATTAACGTCGCAATAACGCACACCCCTGGGTTAAATCCAGGGCGACATTTATTGCACAGTTACCCCATCGCCTTTGCGAAGGCAAGCGCGCCATTAACGTCGCAATAACGCACACCCCTGTGTTAAATCCAGGGCGACATTTATTGCGCAGTTACCCCATCGCCTTTGCGAAGGCAAGCGCGCCATTAACGTCGCAATAACGCACACCCCTGGGTTAAATCCAGGGCAACATTTATTGCGCAGTTACCCCATCGCCTTTGCGAAGGCAAGCGCGCCATTAACGTCGCAATAACGTACACCGCTGTGTTAAATCCAGGGCGACATTTATTGCGCAGTTACCCCATCGCCTTTGCGAAGGCAAGCGCGCCATTAACGTCGCAATAACGCAAACCCCTCTGTTAAATCCAGAGCGACATTTATTGCACAGTTACCCCATCGCCTTTGCCAAGGCAAGCGCGCCATTAACGTCGCAATAACGCACACCCCTGGGTTAAATCCAGGGCGACATTTATTGCGCAGTTACCCCATCGCCTTTGCGAAAGGAAGCGCGCCATTAACGTCGCAATAACGCACACCCCTGGGTTAAATCCAGGGCGACATTTATTGCGCAGTTACCCCATCGCCTTTGCGAAGGCAAGCGCGCCATTAACATCGCAATAACGCAAACCCCTCGGTTAAATCCAGAGCGACATTTATTGCACAGTTATCCCATCGCCTTTGCGAAGGCAAGCGCGCCATTAACGTCGAAATAACGAACACCCCTGGGTTAAATCCAGGGCGAAATTTATTGCGCAGTTACCCCATAGCCTTTGCGAAGGCAAGCGCGCCATTAACGTCGCAATAATGCACACCCCTCGGTTAAATCCAGAGCGACATTTATTGCACACTTACCCCATCGCCGTTGCGAAGGCAAGCGCGCCATTAACGTCGCAATAACGCACACCCATGGGTTAAATCCAGGGTGACATTTATTGCGCAGTTACCCCATCGCCTTTGCGAAGGCAAGCGAGCCATTAACGTCGCAATAACGCACACCCCTGTGTTAAATCCAGGGCGACATTTATTGCGCAGTTACCCCATCGCCTTTGCGAAGGCAAGCGCGCCATTAATGTCGCAATAACGCACACCCCTGGGATAAATCCAGGGCGACATTTATTGCGCAGTTACCCCATCGCCTTTGCGAAGGCAAGCGCACCATTAACGTCGCAATAACGCACACCCCTGGGTTAAATCCAGGGCGACATTTATTGCGCAGTTACCCCATCGCCTTTGCGAAGGCAAGCGCGCCATTAACGTCGCAATAACGCACACCCCTGTGTTAAATCCAGGGCTACATTTATTGCGCAGTTACCCCATCGCCTTTGCGAAGGCAAGCGCGCCATTAACGTCGCAATAACGCACACCCCTGGGTTAAATCCAGGGCGACATTTATTGCGCAGTTACCCCATCGACTTTGCGAAGGCAAGCGCGCCATTAACACTGCAATAACGCACACCCCTGTGTTAAATCCAGAGCGACATTTATTGCACAGTTACCCCATCGCCTTTGCCAAGGCAAGCGCGCCATTAACGTCGCAATAACGCACACCCCTGGGTTAAATCCAGGGCATCATTTATTGCGCAGTTACCCCATCGCCTTTGCGAAGGCAAGCGCTCCATTAACGTCGCAATAACGCACACCCCTGGGTTAAATCCAGGGTGACATTTATTGCGCAGTTACCCATCGCCTTTGCGAAGGCAAGCGCGCAATTAACGCTGCAATAACGCACACCCCTGTGTTAAATCCAGAGCGACATTTATTGCACAGTTACCCCATCGCCTTAGCCAAGGCAAGCGCGCCATTAACGTCGCAATAACGCACACCCCTGTGTTAAATCCAGGGCGACATTTATTGCGCAGTTACCCCATCACCTTTGCGAAGGCAAGCGCGCCATTAATGTCGCAATAATGCACACCCCTGGGTTAAATCCAGGGCGACATTTATTGCACAGTAACCCCATCGCCTTTGCGAAAGGAAGCGCGCCATTAACGTCGCAATAACGCACACCCCTGGGTTAAATCCAGGGCGACATTTATTGCGGTTACCCCATCGCCTTTGCGAAGGCAAGCGCGCCATTAACGTCGCAATAACGCACACCCCTGGGTTAAATCCAGGGCGACATTTATTGCGCAGTTACCCCATCGCCTTTGCGAAGGCAAGCGCGCCATTAACGTCGCAATAACGCACACCCCTGGGTTAAATCCAGGGCAACATTTATTGCGCAGTTACCCCATCGCCTTTGCGAAGGCAAACGCGCCATTAACGTCACAATAACGCACACCGCTGTGTTAAATCCAGGGCGACATTTATTGCGCAGTTACCCCATCGCCTTTGCGAAGGCAAGCGCGCCATTAACGTCGCAATAACGCACACCCCTCTGTTAAATCCAGAGCGACATTTATTGCACAGTTACCCCATCGCCATTGCCAACGCAAGCGCGCCATTAACGTCACAATAACGCACACCCCTGGGTTAAATCCAGGGCGACATTTATTGCGCAGTTACCCCATCGCCTTTGCGAAGGCAAGCGCGCCATTAACGCTGCAATAACGCACACCCCTGTGTTAAATCCAGAGCGACATTTATTGCACAGTTACCCCATCGCCTTTGCCAAGGCAAGCGCGCCATTAACGTCGCAATAACGCACACCCCTGGGTTAAATCCAGGGCGACATTTATTGCGCAGTTACCCCATCGCCTTTGCGAAGGCAAGCGCGCCATTAACGCTGCAATAACGCACACCCCTGGGTTAAATCCAGAGCGACATTTATTGCACAGTTACCCCATCGCCTTTGCCAAGGCAAGCGCGCCATTAACGTCGCAATAACGCACACCCCTGTGTTAAATCCAGGGCGACATTTATTGCGCAGTTACCCCATCGCCTTTGCGAAGGCAAGCGCGCCATTAATGTCGCAATAATGCACACCCCTGGGTTAAATCCAGAGCGACATTTATTGCGCAGTAACCCCATCGCCTTTGCGAAAGGAAGCGCGCCATTAACGTCGCAATAACGCACACCCCTGGGTTAAATCCAGGGCGACATTTATTGCGCAGTTACCCCATCGTCTTTGCGAAGGCAAGCGCGCCATTAACGTCGCAATAACGCACACCCCTGTGTTAAATCCAGGGCGACATTTATTGCGCAGTTACCCCATCGCCTTTGCGAAGGCAAGCGCGCCATTAACGTCGCAATAACGCACACCCCTGGGTTAAATCCAGGGCGACATTTATTGCGCAGTTACCCCATCGCCTTTGCGAAGGCAAGCGCGCCATTAACGTCGCAATAACGCACACCGCTGTGTTAAATCCAGGGCGACATTTATTGCGCAGTTACCCCATCGCCTTTGCGAAGGCAAGCGCGCCATTAACGTCGCAATAACGCAAACCCCTCGGTTAAATCCAGGGCGACATTTATTGCGCAGTTACCCCATCGCATTTGCGAAGGCAAGCGCGCCATTAACGTCGCAATAACGCAAACCCCTCGGTTAAATCCAGAGCGACATTTATTGCACAGTTATCCCATCGCCTTTGCGAAGGCAAGCGCGCCATTAACGTCGAAATAACGAACACCCCTGGGTTAAATCCAGGGCGAAATTTATTGCGCAGTTACCCCATAGCCTTTGCGAAGGCAAGCGCGCCATTAACGTCGCAATAATGCACACCCCTCGGTTAAATCCAGAGCGACATTTATTGCACACTTACCCCATCGCCGTTGCGAAGGCAAGCGCGCCATTAACGTCGCAATAACGCACACCCATGGGTTAAATCCAGGGTGACATTTATTGCGCAGTTACCCCATCGCCTTTGCGAAGGCAAGCGCGCCATTAATGTCGCAATAACGCACACCCCTGGGATAAATCCAGGGCGACATTTATTGCGCAGTTACCCCATCGCCTTTGCGAAGGCAAGCGCACCATTAATGTCGCAATAACGCACACCCCTGGGTTAAATCCAGGGCGACATTTATTGCGCAGTTACCCCATCGCCTTTGCGAAGGCAAGCGCGCCATTAACGTCGCAATAACGCACACCCCTGTGTTAAATCCAGGGCTACATTTATTGCGCAGTTACCCCATCGCCTTTGCGAAGGCAAGCGCGCCATTAACGTCGCAATAACGCACACCCCTGGGTTAAATCCAGGGCGACATTTATTGCGCAGTTACCCCATCGCCTTTGCGAAGGCAAGCGCGCCATTAACACTGCAATAACGCACACCCCTGTGTTAAATCCAGAGCGACATTTATTGCACAGTTACCCCATCGCCTTTGCCAAGGCAAGCGCGCCATTAACGTCGCAATAACGCACACCCCTGGGTTAAATCCAGGGCATCATTTATTGCGCAGTTACCCCATCGCCTTTGCGAAGGCAAGCGCTCCATTAACGTCGCAATAACGCACACCCCTGGGTTAAATCCAGGGTGACATTTATTGCGCAGTTACCCATCGCCTTTGCGAAGGCAAGCGCGCCATTAACGCTGCAATAACGCACACCCCTGTGTTAAATCCAGAGCGACATTTATTGCACAGTTACCCCATCGCCTTTGCCAAGGCAAGCGCGCCATTAACGTCGCAATAACGCACACCCCTGTGTTAAATCCAGGGCGACATTTATTGCGCAGTTACCCCATCGCCTTTGCGAAGGCAAGCGCGCCATTAATGTCGCAATAATGCACACCCCTGGGTTAAATCCAGGGCGACATTTATTGCACAGTAACCCCATCGCCTTTGCGAAAGGAAGCGCGCCATTAACGTCGCAATAACGCACACCCCTGGGTTAAATCCAGGGCGACATTTATTGCGGTTACCCCATCGCCTTTGCGAAGGCAAGCGCGCCATTAACGTCGCAATAACGCACACCCCTGGGTTAAATCCAGGGCGACATTTATTGCGCAGTTACCCCATCGCCTTTGCGAAGGCAAGCGCGCCATTAACGTCGCAATAACGCACACCCCTGGGTTAAATCCAGGGCAACATTTATTGCGCAGTTACCCCATCGCCTTTGCGAAGGCAAGCGCGCCATTAACGTCACAATAACGCACACCGCTGTGTTAAATCCAGGGCGACATTTATTGCGCAGTTACCCCATCGCCTTTGCGAAGGCAAGCGCGCCATTAACGTCGCAATAATGCACACCCCTCTGTTAAATCCAGAGCGACATTTATTGCACAGTTACCCCATCGCCTTTGCCAAGGCAAGCGCGCCATTAACGTCGCAATAACGCACACCCCTGGGTTAAATCCAGGGCGACATTTATTGCGCAGTTACCCCATCGCCTTTGCGAAGGCAAGCGCGCCATTAACGCTGCATTAACGCACACCCCTGTGTTAAATCCAGAGCGACATTTATTGCACAGTTACCCCATCGCCTTTGCCAAGGCAAGCGCGCCATTAACGTCGCAATAACGCACACACCTGGGTTAAATCCAGGGCGACATTTATTGCGCAGTTACCCCATCGCCGTTGCGAAGGCAAGCGCGACATTAATGTCGCAATAATGCACACCCCTGGGTTAAATCCAGAGCGACATTTATTGCACAGTAACCCTATCGCCTTTGCGAAAGGAAGCGCGCGATTAACGTCGCAATAACGCACACCCCTGGGTTAAATCCAGGGCGACATTTATTGCACAGTTACCCCATCGCCTTTGCGAAGGCAAGCGCGCCATTAACGTCGCAATAACGCACACCCCTGTGTTAAATCCAGGGCGACATTTATTGCGCAGTTACCCCATCGCCTTTGCGAAGGCAAGCGCGCCATTAACGTCGCAATAACGCACACCCCTGGGTTAAATCCAGGGCAACATTTATTGCGCAGTTACCCCATCGCCTTTGCGAAGGCAAGCGCGCCATTAACGTCGCAATAACGTACACCGCTGTGTTAAATCCAGGGCGACATTTATTGCGCAGTTACCCCATCGCCTTTGCGAAGGCAAGCGCGCCATTAACGTCGCAATAACGCAAACCCCTCTGTTAAATCCAGAGCGACATTTATTGCACAGTTACCCCATCGCCTTTGCCAAGGCAAGCGCGCCATTAACGTCGCAATAACGCACACCCCTGGGTTAAATCCAGGGCGACATTTATTGCGCAGTTACCCCATCGCCTTTGCGAAAGGAAGCGCGCCATTAACGTCGCAATAACGCACACCCCTGGGTTAAATCCAGGGCGACATTTATTGCGCAGTTACCCCATCGCCGTTGCGAAGGCAAGCGCGCCATTAACATCGCAATAACGCAAACCCCTCGGTTAAATCCAGAGCGACATTTATTGCACAGTTATCCCATCGCCTTTGCGAAGGCAAGCGCGCCATTAACGTCGAAATAACGAACACCCCTGGGTTAAATCCAGGGCGAAATTTATTGCGCAGTTACCCCATAGCCTTTGCGAAGGCAAGCGCGCCATTAACGTCGCAATAATGCACACCCCTCGGTTAAATCCAGAGCGACATTTATTGCACACTTACCCCATCGCCGTTGCGAAGGCAAGCGCGCCATTAACGTCGCAATAACGCACACCCATGGGTTAAATCCAGGGTGACATTTATTGCGCAGTTACCCCATCGCCTTTGCGAAGGCAAGCGAGCCATTAACGTCGCAATAACGCACACCCCTGTGTTAAATCCAGGGCGACATTTATTGCGCAGTTACCCCATCGCCTTTGCGAAGGCAAGCGCGCCATTAATGTCGCAATAACGCACACCCCTGGGATAAATCCAGGGCGACATTTATTGCGCAGTTACCCCATCGCCTTTGCGAAGGCAAGCGCACCATTAACGTCGCAATAACGCACACCCCTGGGTTAAATCCAGGGCGACATTTATTGCGCAGTTACCCCATCGCCTTTGCGAAGGCAAGCGCGCCATTAACGTCGCAATAACGCACACCCCTGTGTTAAATCCAGGGCTACATTTATTGCGCAGTTACCCCATCGCCTTTGCGAAGGCAAGCGCGCCATTAACGTCGCAATAACGCACACCCCTGGGTTAAATCCAGGGCGACATTTATTGCGCAGTTACCCCATCGACTTTGCGAAGGCAAGCGCGCCATTAACACTGCAATAACGCACACCCCTGTGTTAAATCCAGAGCGACATTTATTGCACAGTTACCCCATCGCCTTTGCCAAGGCAAGCGCGCCATTAACGTCGCAATAACGCACACCCCTGGGTTAAATCCAGGGCATCATTTATTGCGCAGTTACCCCATCGCCTTTGCGAAGGCAAGCGCTCCATTAACGTCGCAATAACGCACACCCCTGGGTTAAATCCAGGGTGACATTTATTGCGCAGTTACCCATCGCCTTTGCGAAGGCAAGCGCGCCATTAACGCTGCAATAACGCACACCCCTGTGTTAAATCCAGAGCGACATTTATTGCACAGTTACCCCATCGCCTTAGCCAAGGCAAGCGCGCCATTAACGTCGCAATAACGCACACCCCTGTGTTAAATCCAGGGCGACATTTATTGCGCAGTTACCCCATCACCTTTGCGAAGGCAAGCGCGCCATTAATGTCGCAATAATGCACACCCCGGGGTTAAATCCAGGGCGACATTTATTGCACAGTAACCCCATCGCCTTTGCGAAAGGAAGCGCGCCATTAACGTCGCAATAACGCACACCCCTGGGTTAAATCCAGGGCGACATTTATTGCGGTTACCCCATCGCCTTTGCGAAGGCAAGCGCGCCATTAACGTCGCAATAACGCACACCCCTGGGTTAAATCCAGGGCGACATTTATTGCGCAGTTACCCCATCGCCTTTGCGAAGGCAAGCGCGCCATTAACGTCGCAATAACGCACACCCCTGGGTTAAATCCAGGGCAACATTTATTGCGCAGTTACCCCATCGCCTTTGCGAAGGCAAGCGCGCCATTAACGTCACAATAACGCACACCGCTGTGTTAAATCCAGGGCGACATTTATTGCGCAGTTACCCCATCGCCTTTGCGAAGGCAAGCGCGCCATTAACGTCGCAATAACGCACACCCCTCTGTTAAATCCAGAGCGACATTTATTGCACAGTTACCCCATCGCCATTGCCAACGCAAGCGCGCCATTAACGTCGCAATAACGCACACCCCTGGGTTAAATCCAGGGCGACATTTATTGCGCAGTTACCCCATCGCCTTTGCGAAGGCAAGCGCGCCATTAACGCTGCAATAACGCACACCCCTGTGTTAAATCCAGAGCGACATTTATTGCACAGTTACCCCATCGCCTTTGCCAAGGCAAGCGCGCCATTAACGTCGCAATAACGCACACCCCTGGGTTAAATCCAGGGCGACATTTATTGCGCAGTTACCCCATCGCCTTTGCGAAGGCAAGCGCGCCATTAACGCTGCAATAACGCACACCCCTGGGTTAAATCCAGAGCGACATTTATTGCACAGTTACCCCATCGCCTTTGCCAAGGCAAGCGCGCCATTAACGTCGCAATAACGCACACCCCTGTGTTAAATCCAGGGCGACATTTATTGCGCAGTTACCCCATCGCCTTTGCGAAGGCAAGCGCGCCATTAATGTCGCAATAATGCACACCCCTGGGTTAAATCCAGGGCGACATTTATTGCGCAGTAACCCCATCGCCTTTGCGAAGGGAAGCGCGCCATTAACGTCGCAATAACGCACACCCCTGGGTTAAATCCAGGGCGACATTTATTGCGCAGTTACCCCATCGCCTTTGCGAAGGCAAGCGCGCCATTAACGTCGCAATAACGCACACCCCTGTGTTAAATCCAGGGCGACATTTATTGCGCAGTTACCCCATCGCCTTTGCGAAGGCAAGCGCGCCATTAACGTCGCAATAACGCACACCCCTGGGTTAAATCCAGGGCGACATTTATTGCGCAGTTACCCCATCGCCTTTGCGAAGGCAAGCGCGCCATTAACGTCGCAATAACGCACACCGCTGTGTTAAATCCAGGGCGACATTTATTGCGCAGTTACCCCATCGCCTTTGCGAAGGCAAGCGCGCCATTAACGTCGCAATAACGCAAACCCCTCGGTTAAATCCAGGGCGACATTTATTGCGCAGTTACCCCATCGCATTTGCGAAGGCAAGCGCGCCATTAACGTCGCAATAACGCAAACCCCTCGGTTAAATCCAGAGCGACATTTATTGCACAGTTATCCCATCGCCTTTGCGAAGGCAAGCGCGCCATTAACGTCGAAATAACGAACACCCCTGGGTTAAATCCAGGGCGAAATTTATTGCGCAGTTACCCCATAGCCTTTGCGAAGGCAAGCGCGCCATTAACGTCGCAATAATGCACACCCCTCGGTTAAATCCAGAGCGACATTTATTGCACACTTACCCCATCGCCGTTGCGAAGGCAAGCGCGCCATTAACGTCGCAATAACGCACACCCATGGGTTAAATCCAGGGCGACATTTATTGCGCAGTTACCCCATCGCCTTTGCGAAGGCAAGCGCGCCATTAATGTCGCAATAACGCACACCCCTGGGATAAATCCAGGGCGACATTTATTGCGCAGTTACCCCATCGCCTTTGCGAAGGCAAGCGCGCCATTAATGTCGCAATAACGCACACCCCTGGGTTAAATCCAGGGCGACATTTATTGCGCAGTTACCCCATCGCCTTTGCGAAGGCAAGCGCGCCATTAACGTCGCAATAACGCACACCCCTGTGTTAAATCCAGGGCTACATTTATTGCGCAGTTACCCCATCGCCTTTGCGAAGGCAAGCGCGCCATTAACGTCGCAATAACGCACACCCCTGGGTTAAATCCAGGGCGACATTTATTGCGCAGTTACCCCATCGCCTTTGCGAAGGCAAGCGCGCCATTAACACTGCAATAACGCACACCCCTGTGTTAAATCCAGAGCGACATTTATTGCACAGTTACCCCATCGCCTTTGCCAAGGCAAGCGCGCCATTAACGTCGCAATAACGCACACCCCTGGGTTAAATCCAGGGCATCATTTATTGCGCAGTTACCCCATCGCCTTTGCGAAGGCAAGCGCTCCATTAACGTCGCAATAACGCACACCCCTGGGTTAAATCCAGGGTGACATTTATTGCGCAGTTACCCCATCGCCTTTGCGAAGGCAAGCGCGCCATTAACGCTGCAATAACGCACACCCCTGTGTTAAATCCAGAGCGACATTTATTGCACAGTTACCCCATCGCCTTTGCCAAGGCAAGCGCGCCATTAACGTCGCAATAACGCACACCCCTGTGTTAAATCCAGGGCGACATTTATTGCGCAGTTACCCCATCGCCTTTGCGAAGGCAAGCGCGCCATTAATGTCGCAATAATGCACACCCCTGGGTTAAATCCAGGGCGACATTTATTGCACAGTAACCCCATCGCCTTTGCGAAAGGAAGCGCGCCATTAACGTCGCAATAACGCACACCCCTGGGTTAAATCCAGGGCGACATTTATTGCGGTTACCCCATCGCCTTTGCGAAGGCAAGCGCGCCATTAACGTCGCAATAACGCACACCCCTGGGTTAAATCCAGGGCGACATTTATTGCGCAGTTACCCCATCGCCTTTGCGAAGGCAAGCGCGCCATTAACGTCGCAATAACGCACACCCCTGGGTTAAATCCAGGGCAACATTTATTGCGCAGTTACCCCATCGCCTTTGCGAAGGCAAGCGCGCCATTAACGTCACAATAACGCACACCGCTGTGTTAAATCCAGGGCGACATTTATTGCGCAGTTACCCCATCGCCTTTGCGAAGGCAAGCGCGCCATTAACGTCGCAATAATGCACACCCCTCTGTTAAATCCAGAGCGACATTTATTGCACAGTTACCCCATCGCCTTTGCCAAGGCAAGCGCGCCATTAACGTCGCAATAACGCACACCCCTGGGTTAAATCCAGGGCGACATTTATTGCGCAGTTACCCCATCGCCTTTGCGAAGGCAAGCGCGCCATTAACGCTGCATTAACGCACACCCCTGTGTTAAATCCAGAGCGACATTTATTGCACAGTTACCCCATCGCCTTTGCCAAGGCAAGCGCGCCATTAACGTCGCAATAACGCACACACCTGGGTTAAATCCAGGGCGACATTTATTGCGCAGTTACCCCATCGCCTTTGCGAAGGCAAGCGCGCCATTAATGTCGCAATAATGCACACCCCTGGGTTAAATCCAGAGCGACATTTATTGCACAGTAACCCTATCGCCTTTGCGAAAGGAAGCGCGCGATTAACGTCGCAATAACGCACACCCCTGGGTTAAATCCAGGGCGACATTTATTGCACAGTTACCCCATCGCCTTTGCGAAGGCAAGCGCGCCATTAACGTCGCAATAACGCACACCCCTGTGTTAAATCCAGGGCGACATTTATTGCGCAGTTACCCCATCGCCTTTGCGAAGGCAAGCGCGCCATTAACGTCGCAATAACGCACACCCCTGGGTTAAATCCAGGGCAACATTTATTGCGCAGTTACCCCATCGCCTTTGCGAAGGCAAGCGCGCCATTAACGTCGCAATAACGCACACCGCTGTGTTAAATCCAGGGCGACATTTATTGCGCAGTTACCCCATCGCCTTTGCGAAGGCAAGCGCGCCATTAACGTCGCAATAACGCACACCCCTCTGTTAAATCCAGAGCGACATTTATTGCACAGTTACCCCATCGCCTTTGCCAAGGCAAGCGCGCCATTAACGTCGCAATAACGCACACCCCTGGGTTAAATCCAGGGCGACATTTATTGCGCAGTTACCCCATCGCCTTTGCGAAAGGAAGCGCGCCATTAACGTCGCAATAACGCACACCCCTGGGTTAAATCCAGGGCGACATTTATTGCGCAGTTACCCCATCGCCTTTGCGAAGGCAAGCGCGCCATTAACATCGCAATAACGCAAACCCCTCGGTTAAATCCAGAGCGACATTTATTGCACAGTTATCCCATCGCCTTTGCGAAGGCAAGCGCGCCATTAACGTCGAAATAACGAACACCCCTGGGTTAAATCCAGGGCGAAATTTATTGCGCAGTTACCCCATAGCCTTTGCGAAGGCAAGCGCGCCATTAACGTCGCAATAATGCACACCCCTCGGTTAAATCCAGAGCGACATTTATTGCACACTTACCCCATCGCCGTTGCGAAGGCAAGCGCGCCATTAACGTCGCAATAACGCACACCCATGGGTTAAATCCAGGGTGACATTTATTGCGCAGTTACCCCATCGCCTTTGCGAAGGCAAGCGAGCCATTAACGTCGCAATAACGCACACCCCTGTGTTAAATCCAGGGCGACATTTATTGCGCAGTTACCCCATCGCCTTTGCGAAGGCAAGCGCGCCATTAATGTCGCAATAACGCACACCCCTGGGATAAATCCAGGGCGACATTTATTGCGCAGTTACCCCATCGCCTTTGCGAAGGCAAGCGCACCATTAACGTCGCAATAACGCACACCCCTGGGTTAAATCCAGGGCGACATTTATTGCGCAGTTACCCCATCGCCTTTGCGAAGGCAAGCGCGCCATTAACGTCGCAATAACGCACACCCCTGTGTTAAATCCAGGGCTACATTTATTGCGCAGTTACCCCATCGCCTTTGCGAAGGCAAGCGCGCCATTAACGTCGCAATAACGCACACCCCTGGGTTAAATCCAGGGCGACATTTATTGCGCAGTTACCCCATCGACTTTGCGAAGGCAAGCGCGCCATTAACACTGCAATAACGCACACCCCTGTGTTAAATCCAGAGCGACATTTATTGCACAGTTACCCCATCGCCTTTGCCAAGGCAAGCGCGCCATTAACGTCGCAATAACGCACACCCCTGGGTTAAATCCAGGGCATCATTTATTGCGCAGTTACCCCATCGCCTTTGCGAAGGCAAGCGCTCCATTAACGTCGCAATAACGCACACCCCTGGGTTAAATCCAGGGTGACATTTATTGCGCAGTTACCCCATCGCCTTTGCGAAGGCAAGCGCGCCATTAACGCTGCAATAACGCACACCCCTGTGTTAAATCCAGAGCGACATTTATTGCACAGTTACCCCATCGCCTTAGCCAAGGCAAGCGCGCCATTAACGTCGCAATAACGCACACCCCTGTGTTAAATCCAGGGCGACATTTATTGCGCAGTTACCCCATCACCTTTGCGAAGGCAAGCGCGCCATTAATGTCGCAATAATGCACACCCCTGGGTTAAATCCAGGGCGACATTTATTGCACAGTAACCCCATCGCCTTTGCGAAAGGAAGCGCGCCATTAACGTCGCAATAACGCACACCCCTGGGTTAAATCCAGGGCGACATTTATTGCCGGTTACCCCATCGCCTTTGCGAAGGCAAGCGCGCCATTAACGTCGCAATAACGCACACCCCTGGGTTAAATCCAGGGCGACATTTATTGCGCAGTTACCCCATCGCCTTTGCGAAGGCAAGCGCGCCATTAACGTCGCAATAACGCACACCCCTGGGTTAAATCCAGGGCAACATTTATTGCGCAGTTACCCCATCGCCTTTGCGAAGGCAAGCGCGCCATTAACGTCACAATAACGCACACCGCTGTGTTAAATCCAGGGCGACATTTATTGCGCAGTTACCCCATCGCCTTTGCGAAGGCAAGCGCGCCATTAACGTCGCAATAACGCACACCCCTCTGTTAAATCCAGAGCGACATTTATTGCACAGTTACCCCATCGCCTTTGCCAAGGCAAGCGCGCCATTAACGTCGCAATAACGCACACCCCTGGGTTAAATCCAGGGCGACATTTATTGCGCAGTTACCCCATCGCCTTTGCGAAGGCAAGCGCGCCATTAACGCTGCAATAACGCACACCCCTGTGTTAAATCCAGAGCGACATTTATTGCACAGTTACCCCATCGCCTTTGCCAAGGCAAGCGCGCCATTAACGTCGCAATAACGCACACCCCTGGGTTAAATCCAGGGCGACATTTATTGCGCAGTTACCCCATCGCCTTTGCGAAGGCAAGCGCGCCATTAACGTCGCAATAACGCACACCCCTGGGTTAAATCCAGAGCGACATTTATTGCACAGTAACCCCATCGCCTTTGCGAAAGGAAGCGCGCCATTAACGTCGCAATAACGCACACCCCTGGGTTAAATCCAGGGCGACATTTATTGCACAGTTACCCCATCGCCTTTGCGAAGGCAAGCGCGCCATTAACGTCGCAATAACGCACACCCCTGGGTTAAATCCAGGGCGACATTTACTGCACAGTGACCCCATTACCTTTGCGAAGGCAAGCGCGCCATTATCGCCGCAATAACGCACACCCCTGGGTTAAATCCAGGGCGACATTTACTGCACAGTGACCCCATCGCCTTTGAAAGGCAAGCGCGCCATTAACGTCGCAATAACGCACACCCCTTGTTTAAATCCAGGGCGACATTTACTGCCCAGTGACCCCATCGCCTTTGCGAAGGCAAGCGCGCCATTAACGTCGCAATAACGCACACCCCTGGGTTAAATCCAGGGCGACATTTACTGCACAGTGACCCCATCGCCTTTGCGAAGGCAAGCGCGCCATTAACGTCGCAATAACGCACACCCCTGGGTTAAATCCAGGGCGACATTTACTGCACAGTGACCCCATCGCCTTTGTGAAGGCAAGCGCGCCATTAACGTCGCAATAACGCACACCCCTTGTTAAATCCAGGGCGACATTTACTGCACAATTACCCCATCACCTTTGCGAAGGCAAGCGCGCCATTAACGTCGCAATAACGCACACCCCTGGGTTAAATCCAGGGCGACATTTATTGCCCAGTAACCCCATCGCCTTTGCGAAGGCAGGCGCGCCATTAACGTCGCAATAACGCATACCCCTTGGTTAAATCCAGGGCGACATTTATTGCCCAGTAACCCCATCGCCTTTGCGAAGGCAGGCGCGCCATTAACGTCGCAATAACGCACACCCCTTGGTTACATCCAGGGCGACATTTATTGCCCAGTAACCCCATTGCCTTTGCGAAGGCAGGCATGCCATTAATGTCGCAATAACGCACACCCCTGGGTTAAATCCAGAGCGACATTTATTGCACAGTTACCCCATCACCTTTGCGAAGGCAAGCGCGCCATTAACGTCGCAATAACGCACACCCCTGTGTTAAATCCAGGGCGACATTTATTGCGCAGTTACCCCATCGCCTTTGCGAAGGCAAGCGCGCCATTAACGTCGCAATAACGCACACCCCTGGGTTAAATCCAGGGCGCCATTTACTGCACAGTGACCCCATCGCCTTTGCGAAGGCAAGCGCGCCATTAACGTTGCAATAACGCACACCCCTGGGTTAAATGCAGGGCGACATTCACTGCACAGTGACCCCATCGCCTTTGTGAAGGCAAGCGCGCCATTAACGTCGCAATAACGCACACCCCTGGGTTAAATCCAGGGCGACATTTACTGCACAGTGACCCCATCGCCTTTGCGAAGGCAAGCGCGCCATTAACGTCGCAATAACGCACACCCCTGGGTTAAATCCAGGGCGACATTTACTGCACAGTGACCCCATCGCCTTTGCGAAGGCAAGCGCACCATTAACGTCGCAATAACGCACACCCCTGGGTTAAATCCAGGGCGACATTTATTGCGCAGTTACCCCATCGCCTTTGCGAAGGCAAGCGCGCCATTAACGTCGCAATAACGCACACCCCTGGGTTAAATCCAGGGCGACATTTATTGCACAGTTACCCCATCGCCTTTGCCAAGGCAAGCGCGCCATTAACGTCGCAATAACGCACACCCCCTGGGTTAAATCCAGGGCGACATTTATTGCGCAGTTACCCCATCGCCTTTGCGAAGGCAAGCGCGCCATTAACGTTGCAATAACGCACACCCCTGTGTTAAATCCAGGGCGACATTTATTGCGCAGTTACCCCATCGCCTTTGCCAAGGCAAGCGCGCCATTAACGTCGCAATAACGCACACCCCTGTGTTAAATCCAGGGCGACATTTATTGCGCAGTTACCCCCATCGCCTTTGCGAAGGCAAGCGCGCCATTAACGTCGCAATAACACACACCCCTGGGTTAAATCCAGGGCGACATTTATTGCGCAGTTACCCCATCGCCTTTGCGAAGGCAAGCGCGCCATTAACGTCGCAATAACGCACACCCCTCTGTTAAATCCAGAGCGACATTTATTGCACAGTTACCCCATCGCCTTTGCGAAGGCAAGCGCGCCATTAACGTCGCAATAACGCACACCCCTGGGTTAAATCCAGGGCGACATTTATTGCGCAGTTACCCCATCGCCTTTGCGAAGGCAAGCGCGCCATTAACGCTGCAATAACGCACACCCCTGTGTTAAATCCAGAGCGACATTTATTGCACAGTTACCCCATCGCCTTTGCCAAGGCAAGCGCGCCATTAATGTCGCAATAACGCACACCCCTGGGTTAAATCCAGGGCGACATTTATTGCGCAGTTACCCCATCGCCTTTGCGAAGGCAAGCGCGCCATTAACGCTGCAATAACGCACACCCCTGGGTTAAATCCAGAGCGACATTTATTGCCCAGTTACCCCATCGCCTTTGCCAAGGCAAGCGCGCCATTAACGTCGCAATAACGCACACCCCTGGGTTAAATCCAGGGCGACATTTATTGCACAGTGACCCCATCGCCTTTGCGAAGGCAAGCGCGCCATTAACGTCGCAATAACGCACACCCCTGGTTTAAATCCAGGGCGACATTTACTGCCCAGTGACCCCATCGCCTTTGCGAAGGCAAGCGCGCCATTAACGTCGCAATAACGCACACCCCTGGTTTAAATCCAGGGCGACATTTACTGCACAGTGACCCCATCGCCTTTGCGAAGGCAAGCGCGCCATTAACGTCGCAATAACGCACACCCCTGGGTTAAATCCAGGGCGACATTTATTGCACAGTGACCCCATCGCCTTTGCGAAGGCAAGCGCGCCATTAACGTCGCAATAACGCACACCCCTGGGTTAAATCCAGGGCGACATTTACTGCACAGTGACCCCATCACCTTTGCGAAGGCAAGCGCGCCATTAACGTCGCAATAACGCACACCCCTGGTTTAAATCCAGGGCGACATTTATTGCACAGTGACCCCATCGCCTTTGCGAAGGCAAGCGCGCCATTAACGTCGCAATAACGCACACCCCTGGTTTAAATCCAGGGCGACATTTATTGCACAGTGACCCCATCGCCTTTGCGAAGGCAAGCGCGCCATTAACGTCGCAATAACGCACACCCCTGGGTTAAATCCAAGGCGACATTTACTGCACAGTGACCCCATCGCCTTTGCGAAGGCAAGCGCGCCATTAACGTCGCAATAACGCAAACCCCTGGGTTAAATCCAGGGCGACATTTACTGCACAGTGACCCCATCGCCTTTGTGAAGGCAAGCGCGCCATTAACGTCGCAATAACGCACACCCCTTGTTTAAATCCAGGGCGACATTTACTGCACAGTGCCCCCATCGCCTTTGCGAAGGCAAGCGCGCCATTAACGTCGCAATAACGCACACCCCTGGGTTAAATCCAGGGCGACATTTACTGCACAGTGACCCCATCACCTTTGCGAAGGCAAGCGCGCCATTATCGCTGCAATAACGCACACCCCTGGGTTAAATCCAGGGCGACATTTATTGCGCAGTTACCCCATCGCCTTTGCGAAGGCAAGCGCGCCATTAACGTCGCAATAACGCACACCCCTGTGTTAAATCCAGGGCGACATTTATTGCGCAGTTACCCCATCGCCTTTGCGAAGGCAAGCGCGCCATTAACGTCGCAATAACGCACACCCCTGGGTTAAATCCAGGGCGACATTTATTGCGCAGTTACCCCATCGCCTTTGCGAAGGCAAGCGCGCCATTAACACTGCAATAACGCACACCCCTGGGTTAAATCCAGAGCGACATTTATTGCACAGTTACCCCATCGCCTTTGCCAAGGCAAGCGCGCCATTAACGTCGCAATAACGCACACCCCTGGGTTAAATCCAGGGCGACATTTATTGCGCAGTTACCCCATCGCCTTTGCGAAGGCAAGCGCGCCATTAACGTCGCAATAACGCACACCCCTGGGTTAAATCCAGGGCGACATTTATTGCGCAGTTACCCCATCGCCTTTGCGAAGGCAAGCGCGCCATTAACGCTGCAATAACGCACACCCCTGTGTTAAATCCAGAGCGACATTTAGTGCCCAGTTACCCCATCGCCTTTGCCAAGGCAAGCGCGCCATTAACGTCGCAATAACGCACACCCCTGTGTTAAATCCAGGGCGACATTTAGTGCGCAGTGACCCCATCGCCTTTGCGAAGGCAAGCGCGCCATTAATGTCGCAATAACGCACACCCCTGGGTTAAATCCAGGGCGACATTTAGTGCACAGTAACCCCATCGCCTTTGCGAAGGCAAGCGCGCCATTAACGTCGCAATAACGCACACCCCTGGGTTAAATCCAGGGCGACATTTATTGCCCGGTTACCCCCATCGCCTTTGCGAAGGCAAGCGCGCCATTAACGTCGCAATAACGCACACCCCTGGGTTAAATCCAGGGCGACATTTATTGCGCAGTTACCCCATCGCCTTTGCGAAGGCAAGCGCGCCATTAACGTCGCAATAACGCACACCCCTGGGTTAAATCCAGGGCGACATTTATTGCGCAGTTACCCCATCGCCTTTGCGAAGGCAAGCGCGCCATTAACGTCACAATAACGCACACCCCTGGGTTAAATCCAGGGCGACATTTATTGCGCAGTTACCCCATCGCCTTTGCGAAGGCAAGCGCGCCATTAACGTCGCAATAACGCACACCCCTGTGTTAAATCCAGAGCGACATTTATTGCACAGTTACCCCATCGCCTTTGCCAAGGCAAGCGCGCCATTAACGTCGCAATAACGCACACCCCTGGGTTAAATCCAGGGCGACATTTATTGCGCAGTTACCCCATCGCCTTTGCGAAGGCAAGCGCGCCATTAACGCTGCAATAACGCACACCCCTGTGTTAAATCCAGAGCGACATTTATTGCACAGTTACCCCATCGCCTTTGCCAAGGCAAGCGCGCCATTAACGTCGCAATAACGCACACCCCTGGGTTAAATCCAGGGCGACATTTATTGCGCAGTTACCCCATCGCCTTTGCGAAGGCAAGCGCGACATTAATGTCGCAATAATGCACACCCCTGGGTTAAATCCAGGGCGACATTTATTGCACAGTAACCCCATCGCCTTTGCGAAGGCAAGCGCGCCATTAACGTCGCAATAACGCACACCCCTGGGTTAAATCCAGGGCGACATTTATTGCACAGTTACCCCATCGCCTTTGCGAAGGCAAGCGCGCCATTAACGTCGCAATAATGCACACCCCTGGGTTAAATCCAGGGAGACATTTACTGCACAGTGACCCCATTACCTTTGCGAAGGCAAGCGCGCCATTATCGCTGCAATAACGCACACCCCTGGGTTAAATCCAGGGCGACATTTACTGCACAGTGACCCCATCGCCTTTGCAAAGGCAAGAGCGCCATTAACGTCGCAATAACGCACACCCCTTGTTTAAATCCAGGGCGACATTTACTGCACAGTGACCCCATCGCCTTTGCGAAGGCAAGCGCGCCATTAAAGTCGCAATAACTCACACCCCTGGGTTAAATCCGGGGCGACATTTACTGCACAGTGACCCCATCACCTTTGCGAAGGCAAGCGCGCCATTAACGTCTCAAAAACGCACACCCCTGGGATAAATCCAGGGCGACATTCACTGTACAGTGACCCCATCGCCTTTGTGAAGGCAAGCACGCCATTAACGTCGCAATAACGCACACCCCTTGTGTTAAATCCAGGGCGACATTTACTGCACAATTACCCCATCACCTTTGCGAAGGCAAATGTGCCATTAACGTCGCAATAACGCACACCCCTGGGTTAAATCCAGGGCGACATTTATTGCCCAGTAACCCCATCGCCATTGCGAAGGCAGGCACGCCATTAACGTCGCAATAACGCATACCCCTTGGTTAAATCCAGGGCGACATTTATTGCCCAGTAACCCCATCGCCATTGCGAAGGCAGGCACGCCATTAACGTCGCAATAACGCATACCCCTTGGTTACATCCAGGGCTAAATTTATTGCCCAGTAACCCCATTGCCTTTGCGAAGGCAGGCATGCCATTAATGTCGCAATAACGCACACCCCTGGGTTAAATCCAGGGCGACATTTATTGCACAGTTACCCCATCACCTTTGCGAAGGCAAGCGCGCCATTAACGTCACAATAACACACACCCCTGTGTTAAATCCAGGGCGACATTTATTGCGCAGTTACCCCATCGCCTTTGAGAAGGCAAGCGCGCCATTAACGTCGCAATAACGCACACCCCTGGGTTAAATCCAGGGCGCCATTTACTGCACAGTGACCCCATCGCCTTTGCGAAGGCAAGCGTGCCATTAACGTTGCAATAACGCACACCCCTGGGTTAAATGCAGGGCGACATTCACTGCACAGTGACCCCATCGCCTTTGCGAAGGCAAGCGCGCCATTAACGTCGCAATAACGCACACCCCTGGGTTAAATCCAGGGCAACATTTACTGCACAGTGACCCCATCGCCTTTGCGAAGGCAAGCGCGCCATTAACGTCGCAATAACACACACCCCTGGGTTAAATCCAGGGCGACATTTACTGCACAGTGACCCCATCGCCTTTGCGAAGGCAAGCGCACCATTAACGTCGCAATAACGCACACCCCTGGGTTAAATCCAGGGCGACATTTATTGCGCAGTTACCCCATCGCCTTTGCGAAGGCAAGCGCGCCATTAAAGTCGCAATAACGCAAACCCCTCGGTTAAATCCAGAGCGACATTTATTGCACAGTTACCCCATCGCCTTTGCCAAGGCAAGCGCGCCATTAACGTCGCAATAACGCACACCCCTGGGTTAAATCCAGGGCGACATTTATTGCGCAGTTACCCCATCACCTTTGCGAAGACAAGCGCGCCATTAACGTTGCAATAACGCACACCCCTGTGTTAAATCCAGGGCGACATTTATTGCGCAGTTACCCCATCGCCTTTGCCAAGGCAAGCGCGCCATTAACGTCGCAATAACGCACACCCCTGTGTTAAATCCAGGGCGACATTTATTGCGCAGTTACCCCATCGCCTTTGCCAAGGCAAGCGCGCCATTAACGTCGCAATAACACACACCCCTGGGTTAAATCCAGGGCGACATTTATTGCGCAGTTACCCCATCGCCTTTGCGAAGGCAAGCGCGCCATTAACGTCGCAATAACGCAAACCCCTCTGTTAAATCCAGAGCAACATTTATTGGACAGTTACCCCATCGCCTTTGCGAAGGTAAGCGCGCCATTAACGTCGCAATAACGCACACCCCTGGGTTAAATCCAGGGCGACATTTATTGCGCAGTTACCCCATCGCCTTTGCGAAGGCAAGCGCGCCATTAACACTGCAATAACGCACACCCCTGTGTTAAATCCAGAGCGACATTTATTGCACAGTTACCCCATCGCCTTTGCCAAGGCAAGCGCGCCATTAATGTCGCAATAACGCACACCCCTGGGTTAAATCCAGGGCGACATTTATTGCGCAGTTACCCCATCGCCTTTGCGAAGGCAAGCGCGCCATTAACGCTGCAATAACGCACACCCCTGTGTTAAATCCAGAGCGACATTTATTGCACAGTTACCCCATCGCCTTTGCCAAGGCAAGCGCGCCATTAACGTCGCAATAACGCACACCCCTTCTTTAAATCCAGGGCGACATTTATTGCACAGTGACCCCATCACCTTTGCGAAGGCAAGCGAGCCATTAACGTCGCAATAACGCACACCCCTTGTTTAAATCCAGGGCGACATTTACTGCACAATGACCCCATCACCTTTGCGAAGGCAAGCGCGCCATTAACGTCGCAATAACGCACACTTCTTGTTTAAATCCAGGGCGACATTTACTGCACAATGACCCCATCGCCTTTGCGAAGGCAAGCGAGCCATTAACGTCGCAATAACGCACACCCCTTGGTTAAATCCAGGGCGACATTTATTGCACAGTGACCCCATCACCTTTGCGAAGGCAAGCGCGCCATTAACGTCGCAATAACGCACACCCCTGGGTTAAATCCAGGGCGACATTTACTGCACAGTGACCCCATCACCTTTGCGAAGGCAAGCGCGCCATTAACGTCGCAATAACGCACACCCCTTGTTTAAATCCAGGGCGACATTTATTGCACAGTGACCCCATCACCTTTGCGAAGGCAAGCGAGCCATTAACGTCGCAATAACGCACACCCCTTTTTTAAATCCAGGGCGACATTTATTGCACAGTGACCCCATCACCTTTGCGAAGGCAAGCGCGCCATTAACGTCGCAATAACGCACACCCCTGGGTTAAATCCAAGGCGACATTTACTGCACAGTGACCCCATAGCCTTTGCGAAGGCAAGCGCGCCATTAACGTCGCAAAAACGCAAACCCCTGGGTTAAATCCAGGGCGACATTTACTGCACAGTGACCCCATCGCCTTTGTGAAGGCAAGCGCGCCATTAACGTCGCAATAACGCACACCCCTTGTTTAAATCCAGGGCAACATTTACTGCACAGTGCCCCCATCGCCTTTGCGAAGGCAAGCGCGCCATTAACGTCGCAATAATGCACACTCCTGGGTTAAATCCAGGGCGACATTTACTGCACAGTGACCCTATTAACTTTGCGAAGGCAAGTGCGCCATTATCGCTGCAATAACGCACACCCCTGGGTTAAATCCAGGGCGACATTTACTGCACAGTGACCCCATCGCCTTTGTGAAGGCAAGAGAGCCATTAACGTCGCAATAACGCACACCCCTTGTTTAAATCCAGGGCGACATTTACTGCTCAGTGACCCCATCGCCTTTGCGAAGGCAAGCGCGCCATTAAAGTCGCAATAACGCACACCCCTGGGTTAAATCCGGGGCGACATTTACTGCACAGTGACCCCATCACCTTTGCGAAGGCAAGCGCGCCATTAACGTCTCAAAAACGCACACCCCTGGGATAAATCCAGGGCGACATTTACTGTACAGTGACCCCATCGCCTTTGTGAAGGCAAGCACGCCATTAACGTCGCAATAACGCACACCCCTTGTTTAAATCCAGGGCGACATTTACTGCACAATGACCCCATCACCTTTGCGAAGGCAAATGTGCCATTAACGTCGCAATAACGCACACCCCTGGGTTAAATCCAGGGCGACATTTATTGCCCAGTAACCCCATCGCCATTGCGAAGGCAGGCACGCCATTAACGTCGCAATAACGCATAACCCTTGGTTAAATCCAGGGCGACATTTATTGCCCAGTAACCCCATCGCCATTGCGAAGGCAGGCACGCCATTAACGTCGCAATAACGCATACCCCTTGGTTACATCCAGGGCTAAATTTATTGCCCAGTAACCCCATTGCCTTTGCGAAGGCAGGCATGCCATTAATGTCGCAATAACGCACACCCCTGGGTAAATCCAGAGCGACATTTATTGCGCAGTAACCCCATCGCCTTTGAGAAGGCAAGCGCGCCATTAACGTCGCAATAACGCACATCCCTGGGTTAAATCCAGGGCGCCATTTACTGCACAGTGACCCCATCGCCTTTGCGAAGGCAAGCGCGCCATTAACGTCGCAATAACGCACACCCCTGGGTTAAATCCAGGGCGACATTTACTGCACAGTGACCCCATCGCCTTTGCGAAGGCAAGCGTGCCATTAACGTTGCAATAACGCACACCCCTGGGTTAAATGCAGGGCGACATTCACTGCACAGTGACCCCATCGCCTTTGTGAAGGCAAGCGCGCCATTAACGTCGCAATAACGCACACCCCTGTGTTAAATCCAGGGCGACATTTACTGCACAGTGACCCCATCGCCTTTGCGAAGGCAAGCGCACCATTAACGTCGCAATAACGCACACCCCCTGGGTTAAATCCAGGGCGACATTTATTGCGCAGTTACCCCATCGCCTTTGCGAAGGCAAGCGCGCCATTAACGTCGCAATAACGTAAACCCCTCGGTTAAATCCAGAGCGACATTTATTGCACAGTTACCCCATCGCCTTTGCCAAGGCAAGCGCGCCATTAACGTCGCAATAACGCACACCCCTGGGTTAAATCCAGGGCGACATCTATTGCGCAGTTACCCCATCGCCTTTGAGAAGACAAGCGCGCCATTAACGTTGCAATAACGCACACCCCTGTGTTAAATCCAGGGCGACATTTATTGCGCAGTTACCCCATCGCCTTTGCCAAGGCAAGCGCGCCATTAACGTCGCAATAACGCACACCCCTGTGTTAAATCCAGGGCGACATTTATTGCGCAGTTACCCCATCGCCTTTGCCAATGCAAGCGCGCCATTAACGTCGCAATAACGCACACCCCTGGGTTAAATCCAGGGCGACATTTATTGCGCAGTTACCCCATCGCCTTTGCGAAGGCAAGCGCGCCATTAACGTCGCAATAACGCACACCCCTGTGTTAAGTCCAGAGCGACATTTATTGCACAGTTACCCCATCGCCTTTGCCAAGGCAAGCGCGCCATTAACGTCCCAATAACGCACACCCCTGTGTTAAATCCAGGGCGACATTTATTGCGCAGTTACCCCATCGCCTTTGCGAAGGCAAGTGCGCCATTAATGTCGCAATAATGCACACCCCTGGGTTAAATCCAGAGCGACATTTATTGCACAGTAACCCCATCGCCTTTGCGAAAGGAAGCGCGCCATTAACGTCGCAATAACGCACACCCCTAGGTTAAATCCAGGGCGACATTTATTGCGCAGTTACCCCATCGCCTTTGCGAAGGCAAGCGCGCCATTAACGTCGCAATAACGCACACCCCTGTGTTAAATCCAGGGCGACATTTATTGCGCAGTTACCCCATCGCCTTTGCGAAGGCAAGCGCGCCATTAACGTCACAATAACGCACACCCCTGGGTTACATCCAGGGCGACATTTATTGCGCAGTTACCCCATCGCCTTTGCGAAGGCAAGCGCTCCATTAACGTCGCAATAACGCACACCCCTGGGTTAAATCCAGGGTGACATTTATTGCACAGTTACCCCATTGCCTTTGCCAAGGCAAGCGCGCCATTAACGTCGCAATAACGCACACCCCTGTGTTAAATCCAGGGCGACATTTATTGCGCAGTTACCCCATCGCCTTTGCGAAGGCAAGCGCACCATTAATGTCGCAATAATGCACACCCCTGGGTTAAATCCAGGGCGACATTTATTGCACAGTAACCCCATCGCCTTTGCGAAAGGAAGCGCGCCATTAACGTCGCAATAACGCACACCCCTGGGTTAAATCCAGGGCGACATTTATTGCGCAGTTACCCCATCGCCTTTGCGAAGGCAAGCGCGCCATTAACGTCGCAATAACGCACACCCCTGTGTTAAATCCAGGGCGACATTTATTGCGCAGTTACCCCATCGCCTTTGTGAAGGCAAGCGCGCCATTAACGTCGCAATAACGCACACCCCTGGGTTAAATCCAGGGCAACATTTATTGCGCAGTTACCCCATCGCCTTTGCGAAGGCAAGCGCGCCATTAACGTCGCAATAACGCACACCACTGTGTTAAATCCAGGGCGACATTTATTGCGCAGTTACCCCATCGCCTTTGCGAAGGCAAACGCGCCATTAACGTCGCAATAACGCAAACCCCTCTGTTAAATCCAGAGCGACATTTATTGCACAGTTACCCCATCGCCTTTGCGAAGGCAAGCGCGCCATTAACGTCGCAATAACGCACACCCCTGGGTTAAATCCAGGGCGACATTTATTGCGCAGTTACCCCATCGCCTTTGCGAAGGCAACCGCGCCATTAACACTGCAATAACGCACAACCCTGTGTTGAATCCAGAGCGACATTTATTGCACAGTTACCCCATCGCCTTTGCCAAGGCAAGCGCGCCATTAACGTCGCAATAACGCACACCCCTGGGTTAAATCCAGGGCGACATTTATTGCGCAGTTACCCCATTGCCTTTGCGAAGGCAAGCGCTCCATTAACGTCGCAATAACGCACACCCCTGGGTTAAATCCAGGGTGACATTTATTGCGCAGTTACCCATCGCCTTTGCGAAGGCAAGCGCGCCATTAACGCTGCAATAACGCACACCCCTGTGTTAAATCCAGAGCGACATTTATTGCACAGTTACCCCATCGCCTTTGCCAAGGCAAGCGCGCCATTAACGTCGCAATAACTCACACCCCTGTGTTAAATCCAGGGCGACATTTATTGCGCAGTTACCCCATCGCCTTTGCGAAGGCAAGCGCGACATTAATGTCGCAATAATGCACACCCCTGGGTTAAATCCACAGCGACATTTATTGCACAGTAACCCCATCGCCTTTGCGAAAGGAAGCGCGCCATTAACGTCGCAATAACGCACACCCCTGGGTTAAATCCAGGGCGACATTTATTGCACAGTTACCCCATCGCCTTTGCGAAGGCAAGCGCGCCATTAACGTCGCAATAACGCACACCCCTGTGTTAAATCCAGGGCGACATTTATTGCGCAGTTACCCCATCGCCTTTGCGAAGGCAAGCGCGCCATTAACGTCGCAATAACGCACACCCCTGGGTTAAATCCAGGGCGACATTTATTGCGCAGTTACCCCATCGCCTTTGCGAAGGCAAGCGCGCCATTAACGTCGCAATAACGCACACCCCTGGGTTAAATCCAGGGCAACATTTATTGCGCAGTTACCCCATCGCCTTTGCGAAGGCAAGCGCGCCATTAACGTCGCAATATCGCACACCCCTGTGTTAAATCCAGGGCGACATTTATTGGGCAGTTACCCCATCGCCTTTGCGAAGGCAAGCGCGACATTAATGTCGCAATAATGCACACCCCTGGGTTAAATCCAGAGCGACATTTATTGCACAGTAACCCCATCGCCTTTGCGAAAGGAAGCGCGCCATTAACGTCGCAATAACGCACACCCCTGGGTTAAATCCAGGGCGACATTTATTGCGCAGTTACCCCATCGCCTTTGCGAAGGCAAGCGCGCCATTAACGTCGCAATAACGCACACCGCTGTGTTAAATCCAGGGCGACATTTATTGCGCAGTTACCCCATCGCCTTTGCGAAGGCAAGCGCGCCATTAACGTC
Source organism: Leptodactylus fallax (assembly GCA_947044405.1). Taxonomy (NCBI): domain Eukaryota; kingdom Metazoa; phylum Chordata; class Amphibia; order Anura; family Leptodactylidae; genus Leptodactylus; species Leptodactylus fallax. The sequence continues at coordinate 848,815 of CAMRHE010000579.1, forward strand.
GCAATAACGCAAACCCCTCGGTTAAATCCAGGGCGACATTTATTGCGCAGTTACCCCATCGCATTTGCGAAGGCAAGCGCGCCATTAACGTCGCAATAACGCAAACCCCTCGGTTAAATCCAGAGCGACATTTATTGCACAGTTATCCCATCGCCTTTGCGAAGGCAAGCGCGCCATTAACGTCGAAATAACGAACACCCCTGGGTTAAATCCAGGGCGAAATTTATTGCGCAGTTACCCCATAGCCTTTGCGAAGGCAAGCGCGCCATTAACGTCGCAATAATGCACACCCCTCGGTTAAATCCAGAGCGACATTTATTGCACACTTACCCCATCGCCGTTGCGAAGGCAAGCGCGCCATTAACGTCGCAATAACGCACACCCATGGGTTAAATCCAGGGTGACATTTATTGCGCAGTTACCCCATCGCCTTTGCGAAGGCAAGCGCGCCATTAATGTCGCAATAACGCACACCCCTGGGATAAATCCAGGGCGACATTTATTGCGCAGTTACCCCATCGCCTTTGCGAAGGCAAGCGCACCATTAATGTCGCAATAACGCACACCCCTGGGTTAAATCCAGGGCGACATTTATTGCGCAGTTACCCCATCGCCTTTGCGAAGGCAAGCGCGCCATTAACGTCGCAATAACGCACACCCCTGTGTTAAATCCAGGGCTACATTTATTGCGCAGTTACCCCATCGCCTTTGCGAAGGCAAGCGCGCCATTAACGTCGCAATAACGCACACCCCTGGGTTAAATCCAGGGCGACATTTATTGCGCAGTTACCCCATCGCCTTTGCGAAGGCAAGCGCGCCATTAACACTGCAATAACGCACACCCCTGTGTTAAATCCAGAGCGACATTTATTGCACAGTTACCCCATCGCCTTTGCCAAGGCAAGCGCGCCATTAACGTCGCAATAACGCACACCCCTGGGTTAAATCCAGGGCATCATTTATTGCGCAGTTACCCCATCGCCTTTGCGAAGGCAAGCGCTCCATTAACGTCGCAATAACGCACACCCCTGGGTTAAATCCAGGGTGACATTTATTGCGCAGTTACCCCATCGCCTTTGCGAAGGCAAGCGCGCCATTAACGCTGCAATAACGCACACCCCTGTGTTAAATCCAGAGCGACATTTATTGCACAGTTACCCCATCGCCTTAGCCAAGGCAAGCGCGCCATTAACGTCGCAATAACGCACACCCCTGTGTTAAATCCAGGGCGACATTTATTGCGCAGTTACCCCATCGCCTTTGCGAAGGCAAGCGCGCCATTAATGTCGCAATAATGCACACCCCGGGGTTAAATCCAGGGCGACATTTATTGCACAGTAACCCCATCGCCTTTGCGAAAGGAAGCGCGCCATTAACGTCGCAATAACGCACACCCCTGGGTTAAATCCAGGGCGACATTTATTGCGGTTACCCCATCGCCTTTGCGAAGGCAAGCGCGCCATTAACGTCGCAATAACGCACACCCCTGGGTTAAATCCAGGGCGACATTTATTGCGCAGTTACCCCATCGCCTTTGCGAAGGCAAGCGCGCCATTAACGTCGCAATAACGCACACCCCTGGGTTAAATCCAGGGCAACATTTATTGCGCAGTTACCCCATCGCCTTTGCGAAGGCAAGCGCGCCATTAACGTCACAATAACGCACACCGCTGTGTTAAATCCAGGGCGACATTTATTGCGCAGTTACCCCATCGCCTTTGCGAAGGCAAGCGCGCCATTAACGTCGCAATAATGCACACCCCTCTGTTAAATCCAGAGCGACATTTATTGCACAGTTACCCCATCGCCTTTGCCAAGGCAAGCGCGCCATTAACGTCGCAATAACGCACACCCCTGGGTTAAATCCAGGGCGACATTTATTGCGCAGTTACCCCATCGCCTTTGCGAAGGCAAGCGCGCCATTAACGCTGCATTAACGCACACCCCTGTGTTAAATCCAGAGCGACATTTATTGCACAGTTACCCCATCGCCTTTGCCAAGGCAAGCGCGCCATTAACGTCGCAATAACGCACACCCCTGGGTTAAATCCAGGGCGACATTTATTGCGCAGTTACCCCATCGCCGTTGCGAAGGCAAGCGCGACATTAATGTCGCAATAATGCACACCCCTGGGTTAAATCCAGAGCGACATTTATTGCACAGTAACCCTATCGCCTTTGCGAAAGGAAGCGCGCGATTAACGTCGCAATAACGCACTCCCCTGGGTTAAATCCAGGGCGACATTTATTGCACAGTTACCCCATCGCCTTTGCGAAGGCAAGCGCGCCATTAACGTCGCAATAACGCACACCCCTCTGTTAAATCCAGGGCGACATTTATTGCGCAGTTACCCCATCGCCTTTGCGAAGGCAAGCGCGCCATTAACGTCGCAATAACGCACACCCCTGGGTTAAATCCAGGGCAACATTTATTGCACAGTTACCCCATCGCCTTTGCGAAGGCAAGCGCGCCATTAACGTCGCAATAACGTACACCGCTGTGTTAAATCCAGGGCGACATTTATTGCGCAGTTACCCCATCGCCTTTGCGAAGGCAAGCGCGCCATTAACGTCGCAATAACGCAAACCCCTCTGTTAAATCCAGAGCGACATTTATTGCACAGTTACCCCATCGCCTTTGCCAAGGCAAGCGCGCCATTAACGTCGCAATAACGCACACCCCTGGGTTAAATCCAGGGCGACATTTATTGCGCAGTTACCCCATCGCCTTTGCGAAAGGAAGCGCGCCATTAACGTCGCAATAACGCACACCCCTGGGTTAAATCCAGGGCGACATTTATTGCGCAGTTACCCCATCGTCGTTGCGAAGGCAAGCGCGCCATTAACATCGCAATAACGCAAACCCCTCGGTTAAATCCAGAGCGACATTTATTGCACAGTTATCCCATCGCCTTTGCGAAGGCAAGCGCGCCATTAACGTCGAAATAACGAACACCCCTGGGTTAAATCCAGGGCGAAATTTATTGCGCAGTTACCCCATAGCCTTTGCGAAGGCAAGCGCGCCATTAACGTCGCAATAATGCACACCCCTCGGTTAAATCCAGAGCGACATTTATTGCACACTTACCCCATCGCCGTTGCGAAGGCAAGCGCGCCATTAACGTCGCAATAACGCACACCCATGGGTTAAATCCAGGGTGACATTTATTGCGCAGTTACCCCATCGCCTTTGCGAAGGCAAGCGAGCCATTAACGTCGCAATAACGCACACCCCTGTGTTAAATCCAGGGCGACATTTATTGCGCAGTTACCCCATCGCCTTTGCGAAGGCAAGCGCGCCATTAATGTCGCAATAACGCACACCCCTGGGATAAATCCAGGGCGACATTTATTGCGCAGTTACCCCATCGCCTTTGCGAAGGCAAGCGCACCATTAACGTCGCAATAACGCACACCCCCTGGGTTAAATCCAGGGCGACATTTATTGCGCAGTTACCCCATCGCCTTTGCGAAGGCAAGCGCGCCATTAACGTCGCAATAACGCACACCCCTGTGTTAAATCCAGGGCTACATTTATTGCGCAGTTACCCCATCGCCTTTGCGAAGGCAAGCGCGCCATTAACGTCGCAATAACGCACACCCCTGGGTTAAATCCAGGGCGACATTTATTGCGCAGTTACCCCATCGACTTTGCGAAGGCAAGCGCGCCATTAACACTGCAATAACGCACACCCCTGTGTTAAATCCAGAGCGACATTTATTGCACAGTTACCCCATCGCCTTTGCCAAGGCAAGCGCGCCATTAACGTCGCAATAACGCACACCCCTGGGTTAAATCCAGGGCATCATTTATTGCGCAGTTACCCCATCGCCTTTGCGAAGGCAAGCGCTCCATTAACGTCGCAATAACGCACACCCCTGGGTTAAATCCAGGGTGACATTTATTGCGCAGTTACCCATCGCCTTTGCGAAGGCAAGCGCGCAATTAACGCTGCAATAACGCACACCCCTGTGTTAAATCCAGAGCGACATTTATTGCACAGTTACCCCATCGCCTTAGCCAAGGCAAGCGCGCCATTAACGTCGCAATAACGCACACACCTGTGTTAAATCCAGGGCGACATTTATTGCGCAGTTACCCCATCACCTTTGCGAAGGCAAGCGCGCCATTAATGTCGCAATAATGCACACCCCGGGGTTAAATCCAGGGCGACATTTATTGCACAGTAACCCCATCGCCTTTGCGAAAGGAAGCGCGCCATTAACGTCGCAATAACGCACACCCCTGGGTTAAATCCAGGGCGACATTTATTGCGGTTACCCCATCGCCTTTGCGAAGGCAAGCGCGCCATTAACGTCGCAATAACGCACACCCCTGGGTTAAATCCAGGGCGACATTTATTGCGCAGTTACCCCATCGCCTTTGCGAAGGCAAGCGCGCCATTAACGTCGCAATAACGCACACCCCTGGGTTAAATCCAGGGCAACATTTATTGCGCAGTTACCCCATCGCCTTTGCGAAGGCAAACGCGCCATTAACGTCACAATAACGCACACCGCTGTGTTAAATCCAGGGCGACATTTATTGCGCAGTTACCCCATCGCCTTTGCGAAGGCAAGCGCGCCATTAACGTCGCAATAACGCACACCCCTCTGTTAAATCCAGAGCGACATTTATTGCACAGTTACCCCATCGCCTTTGCCAAGGCAAGCGCGCCATTAACGTCGCAATAACGCACACCCCTGGGTTAAATCCAGGGCGACATTTATTGCGCAGTTACCCCATCGCCTTTGCGAAGGCAAGCGCGCCATTAACGCTGCAATAACGCACACCCCTGTGTTAAATCCAGAGCGACATTTATTGCACAGTTACCCCATCGCCTTTGCCAAGGCAAGCGCGCCATTAACGTCGCAATAACGCACACACCTGGGTTAAATCCAGGGCGACATTTATTGCGCAGTTACCCCATCGCCTTTGCGAAGGCAAGCGCGACATTAATGTCGCAATAATGCACACCCCTGGGTTAAATCCAGAGCGACATTTATTGCACAGTAACCCCATCGCCTTTGCGAAAGGAAGCGCGCCATTAACGTCGCAATAACGCACTCCCCTGGGTTAAATCCAGGGCGACATTTATTGCACAGTTACCCCATCGCCTTTGCGAAGGCAAGCGCGCCATTAACGTCGCAATAATGCACACTCCTGGGTTAAATCCAGGGAGACATTTACTGCACAGTGACCCTATTAACTTTGCGAAGGCAAGTGCGCCATTATCGCTGCAATAACGCACACCCCTGGGTTAAATCCAGGGCGACATTTACTGCACAGTGACCCCATCGCCTTTGAAAAGGCAAGAGCGCCATTAACGTCGCAATAACGCACACCCCTTGTTTAAATCCAGGGCGACATTTACTGCACAGTGACCCCATCGCCTTTGCGAAGGCAAGCGCGCCATTAAAGTCGCAATAACTCACACCCCTGGGTTAAATCCGGGGCGACATTTACTGCACAGTGACCCCATCACCTTTGCGAAGGCAAGCGCGCCATTAACGTCTCAAAAACGCACACCCCTGGGATAAATCCAGGGCGACATTCACTGTACAGTGACCCCATCGCCTTTGTGAAGGCAAGCACGCCATTAACGTCGCAATAATGCACACCCCTTGTGTAAATCCAGGGCGACATTTACTGCACAATTACCCCATCACCTTTGCGAAGGCAAATGTGCCATTAACGTCGCAATAACGCACAACCCTGGGTTAAATCCAGGGCGACATTTTTTGCCCAGTAACCCCATCGCCATTGCGAAGGCAGGCACGCCATTAACGTCGCAATAACGCATAACCCTTGGTTAAATCCAGGGCGACATTTATTGCCCAGTAACCCCATCGCCATTGCGAAGGCAGGCACGCCATTAACGTCGCAATAACGCATACCCCTTGGTTACATCCAGGGCTAAATTTATTGCCCAGTAACCCCATTGCCTTTGCGAAGGCAGGCATGCCATTAATGTCGCAATAACGCACACCCCTGGGTAAATCCAGAGCGACATTTATTGCACAGTTACCCCATCACCTTTGCGAAGGCAAGCGCGCCATTAACGTCACAATAACACACACCCCTGTGTTAAATCCAGGGCGACATTTATTGCGCAGTTACCCCATCGCCTTTGAGAAGGCAAGCGCGCCATTAACGTCGCAATAACGCACATCCCTGGGTTAAATCCAGGGCGCCATTTACTGCACAGTGACCCCATCGCCTTTGCGAAGGCAAGCGTGCCATTAACGTTGCAATAACGCACACCCCTGGGTTAAATGCAGGGCGACATTCACTGCACAGTGACCCCATCGCCTTTGTGAAGGCAAGCGCGCCATTAACGTCGCAATAACGCACACCCCTGGGTTAAATCCAGGGCAACATTTACTGCACAGTGACCCCATCGCCTTTGCGAAGGCAAGCGCGCCATTAACGTCGCAATAACACACACCCCTGGGTTAAATCCAGGGCGACATTTACTGCACAGTGACCCCATCGCCTTTGCGAAGGCAAGCGCACCATTAACGTCGCAATAACGCACACCCCTGGGTTAAATCCAGGGCGACATTTATTGCGCAGTTACCCCATCGCCTTTGCGAAGGCAAGCGCGCCATTAAAGTCGCAATAACGTAAACCCCTCGGTTAAATCCAGAGCGACATTTATTGCACAGTTACCCCATCGCCTTTGCCAAGGCAAGCGCGCCATTAACGTCGCAATAACGCACACCCCTGGGTTAAATCCAGGGCGACATTTATTGCGCAGTTACCCCATCACCTTTGCGAAGACAAGCGCGCCATTAACGTTGCAATAACGCACACCCCTGTGTTAAATCCAGGGCGACATTTATTGCGCAGTTACCCCATCGCCTTTGCCAAGGCAAGCGCGCCATTAACGTCGCAATAACGCACACCCCTGTGTTAAATCCAGGGCGACATTTATTGCGCAGTTACCCCATCGCCTTTGCCAAGGCAAGCGCGCCATTAACGTCGCAATAACACACACCCCTGGGTTAAATCCAGGGCAACATTTATTGCGCAGTTACCCCATCGCCTTTGCGAAGGCAAGCGCGCCATTAACGTCGCAATAACGCAAACCCCTCTGTTAAATCCAGAGCAACATTTATTGGACAGTTACCCCATCGCCTTTGCGAAGGTAAGCGCGCCATTAACGTCGCAATAACGCACACCCCTGGGTTAAATCCAGGGCGACATTTATTGCGCAGTTACCCCATCGCCTTTGCGAAGGCAAGCGCGCCATTAACATTGCAATAACGCACACCCCTGTGTTAAATCCAGAGCGACATTTATTGCACAGTTACCCCATCGCCTTTGCCAAGGCAAGCGCGCCATTAATGTCGCAATAACGCACACCCCTGGGTTAAATCCAGGGCGACATTTATTGCGCAGTTACCCCATCGCCTTTGCGAAGGCAAGCGCGCCATTAACGCTGCAATAACGCACACCCCTGTGTTAAATCCAGAGCGACATTTATTGCACAGTTACCCCATCGCCTTTGCCAAGGCAAGCGCGCCATTAACGTCGCAATAACGCACACCCCTTCTTTAAATCCAGGGCGACATTTATTGCACAGTGACCCCATCACCTTTGCGAAGGCAAGCGAGCCATTAACGTCGCAATAACGCACACCCCTTGTTTAAATCCAGGGCGACATTTACTGCACAATGACCCCATCACCTTTGCGAAGGCAAGCGCGCCATTAACGTCGCAATAACGTACACCCCTTGTTTAAATCCAGGGCGACATTTACTGCACAATGACCCCATCGCCTTTGCGAAGGCAAGCGAGCCATTAACGTCGCAATAACGCACACCCCTTGGTTAAATCCAGGGCGACATTTATTGCACAGTGACCCCATCACCTTTGCGAAGGCAAGCGCGCCATTAACGTCGCAATAACGCACACCCCTGGGTTAAATCCAGGGCGACATTTACTGCACAGTGACCCCATCGCCTTTGCGAAGGCAAGCGCGCCATTAACGTCGCAATAACGCACACCCCTTGTTTAAATCCAGGGCGACATTTATTGCACAGTGACCCCATCACCTTTGCGAAGGCAAGCGAGCCATTAACGTCGCAATAACGCACACCCCTTGTTTAAATCCAGGGCGACATTTATTGCACAGTGACCCCATCACCTTTGCGAAGGCAAGCGCGCCATTAACGTCGCAATAACGCACACCCCTGGGTTAAATCCAAGGCGACATTTACTGCACAGTGACCCCATAGCCTTTGCGAAGGCAAGCGCGCCATTAACGTCGCAAAAACGCAAACCCCTGGGTTAAATCCAGGGCGACATTTACTGCACAGTGACCCCATCGCCTTTGTGAAGGCAAGCGCGCCATTAACGTCGCAATAACGCACACCCCTTGTTTAAATCCAGGGCAACATTTACTGCACAGTGCCCCCATCGCCTTTGCGAAGGCAAGCGCGCCATTAACGTCGCAATAATGCACACCCCTGGGTTAAATCCAGGGCGACATTTACTGCACAGTGACCCCATTAACTTTGCGAAGGCAAGTGCGCCATTATCGCTGCAATAACGCACACCCCTGGGTTAAATCCAGGGCGACATTTACTGCACAGTGACCCCATCGCCTTTGTGAAGGCAAGAGAGCCATTAACGTCGCAATAACGCACACCCCTTGTTTAAATCCAGGGCGACATTTACTGCTCAGTGACCCCATCGCCTTTGCGAAGGCAAGCGCGCCATTAAAGTCGCAATAACGCACACCCCTGGGTTAAATCCGGGGCGACATTTACTGCACAGTGACCCCATCGCCTTTGCGAAGGCAAGCGCGCCATTAACGTCTCAAAAACGCACACCCCTGGGATAAATCCAGGGCGACATTTACTGTACAGTGACCCCATCGCCTTTGTGAAGGCAAGCACGCCATTAACGTCGCAATAACGCACACCCCTTGTTTAAATCCAGGGCGACATTTACTGCACAATGACCCCATCGCCTTTGCGAAGGCAAGCGCGCCATTAACGTCGCAATAACACACACCCCTGGGTTAAATCCAGGGCGACATTTACTGCACAGTGACCCCATCGCCTTTGCGAAGGCAAGCGCACCATTAACGTCGCAATAACGCACACCCCTGGGTTAAATCCAGGGCGACATTTATTGCGCAGTTACCCCATCGCCTTTGCGAAGGCAAGCGCGCCATTAAAGTCGCAATAACGTAAACCCCTCGGTTAAATCCAGAGCGACATTTATTGCACAGTTACCCCATCGCCTTTGCCAAGGCAAGCGCGCCATTAACGTCGCAATAACGCACACCCCTGGGTTAAATCCAGGGCGACATTTATTGCGCAGTTACCCCATCACCTTTGCGAAGACAAGCGCGCCATTAACGTTGCAATAACGCACACCCCTGTGTTAAATCCAGGGCGACATTTATTGCGCAGTTACCCCATCGCCTTTGCCAAGGCAAGCGCGCCATTAACGTCGCAATAACGCACACCCCTGTGTTAAATCCAGGGCGACATTTATTGCGCAGTTACCCCATCGCCTTTGCCAAGGCAAGCGCGCCATTAACGTCGCAATAACACACACCCCTGGGTTAAATCCAGGGCAACATTTATTGCGCAGTTACCCCATCGCCTTTGCGAAGGCAAGCGCGCCATTAACGTCGCAATAACGCAAACCCCTCTGTTAAATCCAGAGCAACATTTATTGGACAGTTACCCCATCGCCTTTGCGAAGGTAAGCGCGCCATTAACGTCGCAATAACGCACACCCCTGGGTTAAATCCAGGGCGACATTTATTGCGCAGTTACCCCATCGCCTTTGCGAAGGCAAGCGCGCCATTAACACTGCAATAACGCACACCCCTGTGTTAAATCCAGAGCGACATTTATTGCACAGTTACCCCATCGCCTTTGCCAAGGCAAGCGCGCCATTAATGTCGCAATAACGCACACCCCTGGGTTAAATCCAGGGCGACATTTATTGCGCAGTTACCCCATCGCCTTTGCGAAGGCAAGCGCGCCATTAACGCTGCAATAACGCACACCCCTGTGTTAAATCCAGAGCGACATTTATTGCACAGTTACCCCATCGCCTTTGCCAAGGCAAGCGCGCCATTAACGTCGCAATAACGCACACCCCTTCTTTAAATCCAGGGCGACATTTATTGCACAGTGACCCCATCACCTTTGCGAAGGCAAGCGAGCCATTAACGTCGCAATAACGCACACCCCTTGTTTAAATCCAGGGCGACATTTACTGCACAATGACCCCATCACCTTTGCGAAGGCAAGCGCGCCATTAACGTCGCAATAACGTACACTTCTTGTTTAAATCCAGGGCGACATTTACTGCACAATGACCCCATCGCCTTTGCGAAGGCAAGCGAGCCATTAACGTCGCAATAACGCACACCCCTTGGTTAAATCCAGGGCGACATTTATTGCACAGTGACCCCATCACCTTTGCGAAGGCAAGCGCGCCATTAACGTCGCAATAACGCACACCCCTGGGTTAAATCCAGGGCGACATTTACTGCACAGTGACCCCATCACCTTTGCGAAGGCAAGCGCGCCATTAACGTCGCAATAACGCACACCCCTTGTTTAAATCCAGGGCGACATTTATTGCACAGTGACCCCATCACCTTTGCGAAGGCAAGCGAGCCATTAACGTCGCAATAACGCACACCCCTTGTTTAAATCCAGGGCGACATTTATTGCACAGTGACCCCATCACCTTTGCGAAGGCAAGCGCGCCATTAACGTCGCAATAACGCACACCCCTGGGTTAAATCCAAGGCGACATTTACTGCACAGTGACCCCATAGCCTTTGCGAAGGCAAGCGCGCCATTAACGTCGCAAAAACGCAAACCCCTGGGTTAAATCCAGGGCGACATTTACTGCACAGTGACCCCATCGCCTTTGTGAAGGCAAGCGCGCCATTAACGTCGCAATAACGCACACCCCTTGTTTAAATCCAGGGCAACATTTACTGCACAGTGCCCCCATCGCCTTTGCGAAGGCAAGCGCGCCATTAACGTCGCAATAATGCACACTCCTGGGTTAAATCCAGGGCGACATTTACTGCACAGTGACCCTATTAACTTTGCGAAGGCAAGTGCGCCATTATCGCTGCAATAACGCACACCCCTGGGTTAAATCCAGGGCGACATTTACTGCACAGTGACCCCATCGCCTTTGTGAAGGCAAGAGAGCCATTAACGTCGCAATAACGCACACCCCTTGTTTAAATCCAGGGCGACATTTACTGCTCAGTGACCCCATCGCCTTTGCGAAGGCAAGCGCGCCATTAAAGTCGCAATAACGCACACCCCTGGGTTAAATCCGGGGCGACATTTACTGCACAGTGACCCCATCACCTTTGCGAAGGCAAGCGCGCCATTAACGTCTCAAAAACGCACACCCCTGGGATAAATCCAGGGCGACATTTACTGTACAGTGACCCCATCGCCTTTGTGAAGGCAAGCACGCCATTAACGTCGCAATAACGCACACCCCTTGTTTAAATCCAGGGCGACATTTACTGCACAATGACCCCATCACCTTTGCGAAGGCAAATGTGCCATTAACGTCGCAATAACGCACACCCCTGGGTTAAATCCAGGGCGACATTTAGTGCCCAGTAACCCCATCGCCATTGCGAAGGCAGGCACGCCATTAACGTCGCAATAACGCATAACCCTTGGTTAAATCCAGGGCGACATTTATTGCCCAGTAACCCCATCGCCATTGCGAAGGCAGGCACGCCATTAACGTCGCAATAACGCATACCCCTTGGTTACATCCAGGGCTAAATTTATTGCCCAGTAACCCCATTGCCTTTGCGAAGGCAGGCATGCCATTAATGTCGCAATAACGCACACCCCTGGGTAAATCCAGAGCGACATTTATTGCGCAGTAACCCCATCGCCTTTGAGAAGGCAAGCGCGCCATTAACGTCGCAATAACGCACATCCCTGGGTTAAATCCAGGGCGCCATTTACTGCACAGTGACCCCATCGCCTTTGCGAAGGCAAGCGCGTCATTATCGTTGCAATAACGCACACCCCTGGGTTAAATCCAGGGCGACATTTACTGCACAGTGACCCCATCGCCTTTGCGAAGGCAAGCGTGCCATTAACGTTGCAATAACGCACACCCCTGGGTTAAATGCAGGGCGACATTCACTGCACAGTGACCCCATCGCCTTTGTGAAGGCAAGCGCGCCATTAACGTCGCAATAACGCACACCCCTGTGTTAAATCCAGGGCGACATTTACTGCACAGTGACCCCATCGCCTTTGCGAAGGCAAGCGCACCATTAACGTCGCAATAACGCACACCCCTGGGTTAAATCCAGGGCGACATTTATTGCGCAGTTACCCCATCGCCTTTGCGAAGGCAAGCGCGCCATTAACGTCGCAATAACGTAAACCCCTCGGTTAAATCCAGAGCGACATTTATTGCACAGTTACCCCATCGCCTTTGCCAAGGCAAGCGCGCCATTAACGTCGCAATAACGCACACCCCTGGGTTAAATCCAGGGCGACATTTATTGCGCAGTTACCCCATCGCCTTTGCGAAGGCAAGCGCGCCATTAACGTTGCAATAACGCACACCCCTGTGTTAAATCCAGGGCGACATTTATTGCGCAGTTACCCCATCGCCTTTGCCAGAGCGCGCCATTAACGTCGCAATAACGCACACCCCTGTGTTAAATCCAGGGCGACATTTATTGCGCAGTTACCCCATCGCCTTTGCCAATGCAAGCGCGCCATTAACGTCGCAATAACGCACACCCCTGGGTTAAATCCAGGGCGACATTTATTGCGCAGTTACCCCATCGCCTTTGCGAAGGCAAGCGCGCCATTAACGTCGCAATAACGCACACCCCTGTGTTAAGTCCAGAGCGACATTTATTGCACAGTTACCCCATCGCCTTTGCCAAGGCAAGCGCGCCATTAACGTCCCAATAACGCACACCCCTGTGTTAAATCCAGGGCGACATTTATTGCGCAGTTACCCCATCGCCTTTGCGAAGGCAAGTGCGCCATTAATGTCGCAATAATGCACACCCCTGGGTTAAATCCAGAGCGACATTTATTGCACAGTAACCCCATCGCCTTTGCGAAAGGAAGCGCGCCATTAACGTCGCAATAACGCACACCCCTAGGTTAAATCCAGGGCGACATTTATTGCGCAGTTACCCCATCGCCTTTGCGAAGGCAAGCGCGCCATTAACGTCGCAATAACGCACACCCCTGTGTTAAATCCAGGGCGACATTTATTGCGCAGTTACCCCATCGCCTTTGCGAAGGCAAGCGCGCCATTAACGTCACAATAACGCACACCCCTGGGTTACATCCAGGGCGAGATTTATTGCGCAGTTACCCCATCGCCTTTGCGAAGGCAAGCGCTCCATTAACGTCGCAATAACGCACACCCCTGGGTTAAATCCAGGGTGACATTTATTGCACAGTTACCCATTGCCTTTGCCAAGGCAAGCGCGCCATTAACGTCGCAATAACGCACACCCCTGTGTTAAATCCAGGGCGACATTTATTGCGCAGTTACCCCATCGCCTTTGCGAAGGCAAGCGCACCATTAATGTCGCAATAATGCACACCCCTGGGTTAAATCCAGAGCGACATTTATTGCACAGTAACCCCATCGCCTTTGCGAAAGGAAGCGCGCCATTAACGTCGCAATAACGCACACCCCTGGGTTAAATCCAGGGCGACATTTATTGCGCAGTTACCCCATCGCCTTTGCGAAGGCAAGCGCGCCATTAACGTCGCAATAACGCACACCCCTGTGTTAAATCCAGGGCGACATTTATTGCGCAGTTACCCCATCGCCTTTGTGAAGGCAAGCGCGCCATTAACGTCGCAATAACGCACACCCCTGGGTTAAATCCAGGGCAACATTTATTGCGCAGTTACCCCATCGCCTTTGCGAAGGCAAGCGCGCCATTAACGTCGCAATAACGCACACCACTGTGTTAAATCCAGGGCGACATTTATTGCGCAGTTACCCCATCGCCTTTGCGAAGGCAAACGCGCCATTAACGTCGCAATAACGCAAACCCCTCTGTTAAATCCAGAGCGACATTTATTGCACAGTTACCCCATCGCCTTTGCGAAGGCAAGCGCGCCATTAACGTCGCAATAACGCACACCCCTGGGTTAAATCCAGGGCGACATTTATTGCGCAGTTACCCCATCGCCTTTGCGAAGGCAACCGCGCCATTAACACTGCAATAACGCACAACCCTGTGTTGAATCCAGAGCGACATTTATTGCACAGTTACCCCATCGCCTTTGCCAAGGCAAGCGCGCCATTAACGTCGCAATAACGCACACCCCTGGGTTAAATCCAGGGCGACATTTATTGCGCAGTTACCCCATTGCCTTTGCGAAGGCAAGCGCTCCATTAACGTCGCAATAACGCACACCCCTGGGTTAAATCCAGGGTGACATTTATTGCGCAGTTACCCATCGCCTTTGCGAAGGCAAGCGCGCCATTAACGCTGCAATAACGCACACCCCTGTGTTAAATCCAGAGCGACATTTATTGCACAGTTACCCCATCGCCTTTGCCAAGGCAAGCGCGCCATTAACGTCGCAATAACTCACACCCCTGTGTTAAATCCAGGGCGACATTTATTGCGCAGTTACCCCATCGCCTTTGCGAAGGCAAGCGCGACATTAATGTCGCAATAATGCACACCCCTGGGTTAAATCCACAGCGACATTTATTGCACAGTAACCCCATCGCCTTTGCGAAAGGAAGCGCGCCATTAACGTCGCAATAACGCACACCCCTGGGTTAAATCCAGGGCGACATTTATTGCACAGTTACCCCATCGCCTTTGCGAAGGCAAGCGCGCCATTAACGTCGCAATAACGCACACCCCTGTGTTAAATCCAGGGCGACATTTATTGCGCAGTTACCCCATCGCCTTTGCGAAGGCAAGCGCGCCATTAACGTCGCAATAACGCACACCCCTGGGTTAAATCCAGGGCGACATTTATTGCGCAGTTACCCCATCGCCTTTGCGAAGGCAAGCGCGCCATTAACGTCGCAATAACGCACACCCCTGGGTTAAATCCAGGGCAACATTTATTGCGCAGTTACCCCATCGCCTTTGCGAAGGCAAGCGCGCCATTAACGTCGCAATATCGCACACCCCTGTGTTAAATCCAGGGCGACATTTATTGGGCAGTTACCCCATCGCCTTTGCGAAGGCAAGCGCGACATTAATGTCGCAATAATGCACACCCCTGGGTTAAATCCAGAGCGACATTTATTGCACAGTAACCCCATCGCCTTTGCGAAAGGAAGCGCGCCATTAACGTCGCAATAACGCACACCCCTGGGTTAAATCCAGGGCGACATTTATTGCGCAGTTACCCCATCGCCTTTGCGAAGGCAAGCGCGCCATTAACGTCGCAATAACGCACACCCCTGTGTTAAATCCAGGGCGACATTTATAGCGCAGTTACCCCATCGCCTTTGCGATGGCAAGCGCGCCATTAACGTCGCAATAACGCACACCCCTGGGTTAAATCCAGGGCAACATTTATTGCGCAGTTACCCCATCGCCTTTGCGAAGGCAAGCGCGCCATTAATGTCGCAATAACGTACACCGCTGTGTTA
Source organism: Leptodactylus fallax (assembly GCA_947044405.1). NCBI lineage: Eukaryota > Metazoa > Chordata > Amphibia > Anura > Leptodactylidae > Leptodactylus > Leptodactylus fallax. The sequence goes on from CAMRHE010000579.1 coordinate 864,467, forward strand.
AATCCAGGGCGACATTTATTGCGCAGTTACCCCATCGCCTTTGCGAAGGCAAGCGCGCCATTAACGTCGCAATAACGCAAACCCCTCTGTTAAATCCAGAGCGACATTTATTGCACAGTTACCCCATCGCCTTTGCCAAGGCAAGCGCGCCATTAACGTCGCAATAACGCACACCCCTGGGTTAAATCCAGGGCGACATTTATTGCGCAGTTACCCCATCGCCTTTGCGAAGGCAAGCGCGCCATTAACACTGCAATAACGCACACCCCTGTATTAAATCCAGAGCGACATTTATTGCACAGTTACCCCATCGCCTTTGCCAAGGCAAGCGCGCCATTAACGTCGCAATAACGCACACCCCTGAGTTAAATCCAGGGCGACATTTATTGCGCAGTTACCCCATCGCCTTTGCCAAGGCAAGCGCGCCATTAACGTCGCAATAACGCACACCCCTGGGTTAAATCCAGGGCGACATTTATTGCGCAGTTACCCCATCGCCTTTGCGAAGGCAAGCGCGCCATTAACGTCGCAATAACGCACACCCCTGTGTTAAATCCAGAGCGACATTTATTGCACAGTTACCCCATCGCCTTTGCCAAGGCAAGCGCGCCATTAACGTCGCAATAACGCACACCCCTGTGTTAAATCCAGGGCGACATTTATTGCGCAGTTACCCCATCGCCTTTGCGAAGGCAAGCGCGCCATTAATGTCGCAATAATGCTCACCCCTGGGTTAAATCCAGAGCGACATTTATTGCACAGTAACCCCATCGCCTTTACGAAAGGAAGCGCGCCATTAACGTCGCAATAACGCACACCACTGGGTTAAATCCAGGGCGACATTTATTGCGCAGTTACCCCATCGCCTTTGCGAAGGCAAGCGCGCCATTAACGTCGCAATAACGCACACCCCTGTGTTAAATCCAGGGCGACATTTATTGCGCAGTTACCCTATCGCCTTTGCGAAGGCAAGCGCGCCATTAACGTCACAATAACGCACACCCCTGGGTTAAATCCAGGGCGACATTTATTGCACAGTAACCCCATCGCCTTTGCGAAAGGAAGCGCTCCATTAACGTCGCAATAACGCACACCCCTGGGTTAAATCCAGGGCAACATTTATTGCGCAGTTACCCCATCGCCTTTGCGAAGGCAAGCGCGCCATTAACGTCGCAATAACGCACACCGCTGTGTTAAATCCAGGGCGACATTTATTGCGCAGTTACCCCATCGCCTTTGCGAAGGCAAGCGCGCCATTAACGTCGCAATAACGCAAACCCCTCTGTTAAATCCAGAGCGACATTTATTGCACAGTTACCCCATCGCCTTTGCGAAGGCAAGCGCGCCATTAACGTCGCAATAACGCACACCCCTGGGTTAAATCCAGGGCGACATTTATTGCGCAGTTACCCCATCGCCTTTGCGAAGGCAAGCGCGCCATTAACACTGCAATAACGCATAACCCTGTGTTAAATCCAGAGCGACATTTATTGCACAGTTACCCCATCGCCTTTGCCAAGGCAAGCGCGCCATTAACGTCGCAATAACGCACACCCCTGGGTTAAATCCAGGGCGACATTTATTGCGCAGTTACCCCATCGCCTTTACGAAGGCAAGCGCTCCATTAACGTCGCAATAACGCACACCCCTGGGTTAAATCCAGGGTGACATTTATTGCGCAGTTACCCATCGCCTTTGCGAAGGCAAGCGCGCCATTAACGTCGCAATAACGCACACCCCTGGGTTAAATCCAGGGCAACATTTATTGCGCAGTTACCCCATCGCCTTTGCGAAGGCAAGCGCGCCATTAACGTCGCAATAACGCACACCGCTGTGTTAAATCCAGGGCGACATTTATTGCGCAGTTACCCCATCGCCTTTGCGAAGGCAAGCGCGCCATTAACGTCGCAATAACGCAAACCCCTCTGTTAAATCCAGAGCGACATTTATTGCACAGTTACCCCATCGCCTTTGCGAAGGCAAGCGCGCCATTAACGTCGCAATAACGCACACCCCTGGGTTAAATCCAGGGCGACATTTATTGCGCAGTTACCCCATCGCCTTTGCGAAGGCAAGCGCGCCATTAACACTGCAATAACGCACACCCCTGTGTTAAATCCAGAGCGACATTTATTGCACAGTTACCCCATCTCCTTTGCCAAGGCAAGCGCGCCATTAACGTCGCAATAACGCACACCCCTGGGTTAAATCCAGGGCGACATTTATTGCGCAGTTACCCCATCGCCTTTACGAAGGCAAGCGCTCCATTAACGTCGCAATAACGCACACCCCTGGGTTAAATCCAGGGTGACATTTATTGCGCAGTTACCCATCGCCTTTGCGAAGGCAAGCGCGCCATTAACGTCGCAATAACGCACACCCCTGGGTTAAATCCAGGGCAACATTTATTGCGCAGTTACCCCATCGCCTTTGCGAAGGCAAGCGCGCCATTAACGTCGCAATAACGCACACCGCTGTGTTAAATCCAGGGCGACATTTATTGCGCAGTTACCCCATCGCCTTTGCGAAGGCAAGCGCGCCATTAACGTCGCAATAACGTAAACCCCTCTGTTAAATCCAGAGCGACATTTATTGCACAGTTACCCCATCGCCTTTGCGAAGGCAAGCGCGCCATTAACGTCGCAATAACGCACACCCCTGGGTTAAATCCAGGGCGACATTTATTGCGCAGTTACCCCATCGCCTTTGCGAAGGCAAGCGCGCCATTAACACTGCAATAACGCACACCACTGTGTTAAATCCAGAGCGACATTTATTGCACAGTTACCCCATCGCCTTTGCCAAGGCAAGCGCGCCATTAACGTCGCAATAACGCACACCCCTGGGTTAAATCCAGGGCGACATTTATTGCGCAGTTACCCCATCGCCTTTGCGAAGGCAAGCGCGCCATTAACACTGCAATAACGCACACCCCTGTATTAAATCCAGAGCGACATTTATTGCACAGTTACCCCATCGCCTTTGCCAAGGCAAGCGCGCCATTAACGTCGCAATAACGCACACCCCTGAGTTAAATCCAGGGCGACATTTATTGCGCAGTTACCCCATCGCCTTTGCCAAGGCAAGCGCGCCATTAACGTCGCAATAACGCACACCCCTGGGTTAAATCCAGGGCGACATTTATTGCGCAGTTACCCCATCGCCTTTGCGAAGGCAAGCGCGCCATTAACGTCGCAATAACGCACACCCCTGTGTTAAATCCAGAGCGACATTTATTGCACAGTTACCCCATCGCCTTTGCCAAGGCAAGCGCGCCATTAACGTCGCAATAACGCACACCCCTGTGTTAAATCCAGGGCGACATTTATTGCGCAGTTACCCCATCGCCTTTGCGAAGGCAAGCGCGCCATTAATGTCGCAATAATGCTCACCCCTGGGTTAAATCCAGAGCGACATTTATTGCACAGTAACCCCATCGCCTTTACGAAAGGAAGCGCGCCATTAACGTCGCAATAACGCACACCACTGGGTTAAATCCAGGGCGACATTTATTGCGCAGTTACCCCATCGCCTTTGCGAAGGCAAGCGCGCCATTAACGTCGCAATAACGCACACCCCTGTGTTAAATCCAGGGCGACATTTATTGCGCAGTTACCCTATCGCCTTTGCGAAGGCAAGCGCGCCATTAACGTCACAATAACGCACACCCCTGGGTTAAATCCAGGGCGACATTTATTGCACAGTAACCCCATCGCCTTTGCGAAAGGAAGCGCTCCATTAACGTCGCAATAACGCACACCCCTGGGTTAAATCCAGGGCAACATTTATTGCGCAGTTACCCCATCGCCTTTGCGAAGGCAAGCGCGCCATTAACGTCGCAATAACGCACACCGCTGTGTTAAATCCAGGGCGACATTTATTGCGCAGTTACCCCATCGCCTTTGCGAAGGCAAGCGCGCCATTAACGTCGCAATAACGCAAACCCCTCTGTTAAATCCAGAGCGACATTTATTGCACAGTTACCCCATCGCCTTTGCGAAGGCAAGCGCGCCATTAACGTCGCAATAACGCACACCCCTGGGTTAAATCCAGGGCGACATTTATTGCGCAGTTACCCCATCGCCTTTGCGAAGGCAAGCGCGCCATTAACACTGCAATAACGCATAACCCTGTGTTAAATCCAGAGCGACATTTATTGCACAGTTACCCCATCGCCTTTGCCAAGGCAAGCGCGCCATTAACGTCGCAATAACGCACACCCCTGGGTTAAATCCAGGGCGACATTTATTGCGCAGTTACCCCATCGCCTTTACGAAGGCAAGCGCTCCATTAACGTCGCAATAACGCACACCCCTGGGTTAAATCCAGGGTGACATTTATTGCGCAGTTACCCATCGCCTTTGCGAAGGCAAGCGCGCCATTAACGTCGCAATAACGCACACCCCTGGGTTAAATCCAGGGCAACATTTATTGCGCAGTTACCCCGTCGCCTTTGCGAAGGCAAGCGCGCCATTAACGTCGCAATAACGCACACCGCTGTGTTAAATCCAGGGCGACATTTATTGCGCAGTTACCCCATCGCCTTTGCGAAGGCAAGCGCGCCATTAACGTCGCAATAACGCAAACCCCTCTGTTAAATCCAGAGCGACATTTATTGCACAGTTACCCCATCGCCTTTGCGAAGGCAAGCGCGCCATTAACGTCGCAATAACGCACACCCCTGGGTTAAATCCAGGGCGACATTTATTGCGCAGTTACCCCATCGCCTTTGCGAAGGAAAGCGCGCCATTAACACTGCAATAACGCACACCCCTGTGTTAAATCCAGAGCGACATTTATTGCACAGTTACCCCATCGCCTTTGCCAAGGCAAGCGCGCCATTAACGTCGCAATAACGCACACCCCTGGGTTAAATCCAGGGCGACATTTATTGCGCAGTTACCCCATCGCCTTTGCGAAGACAAGCGCTCCATTAACGTCACAATAACGCACACCCCTGGGTTAAATCCAGGGTGACATTTATTGCGCAGTTACCCATCTCCTTTGTGAAGGCAAGCGCGCCATTAACGCTGCAATAACGCACACCCCTGTGTTAAATCCAGAGCGACATTTATTGCACAGTTACCCCATCGCCTTTGCCAAGGCAAGCGCGCCATTAACGTCGCAATAACGCACACCCCTGTGTTAAATCCAGGGCGACATTTATTGCGCAGTTACCCCATCGCCTTTGCGAAGGCAAGCGCGCCATTAATGTCGCAATAATGCACACCCCTGTGTTAAATCCAGGGCGACATTTATTGCACAGTAACCCCATCGCCTTTGCGAAAGGAAGCGCGGCATTAACGTCGCAATAACGCACACCCCTGGGTTAAATCCAGGGCGACATTTATTGCGCAATTACCCCATCGCCTTTGCGAAGGCAAGCGCGCCATTAACGTCGCAATAACGCACACCCCTGTGTTAAATCCAGGGCGACATTTATTGCGCAGTTACCCCATCGCCTTTGCGAAGGCAAGCGCGCCATTAACGTCGCAATAACGCACACCCCTGGGTTAAATCCAGGGCAACATTTATTGCGCAGTTACCCCATCGCCTTTGCGAAGGCAAGCGCGCCATTAACGTCACAATAACGCACACCGCTGTGTTAAATCCAGGGCGACATTTATTGCACAGTGACCCCATCGCCTTTGCGAAGGCAAGCGCGCCATTAACGTCGCAATAACGCACACCCCTCTGTTAAATCCAGAGCGACATTTATTGCACAGTTACCCCATCGCCATTGCCAACGCAAGCGCGCCATTAACGTCACAATAACGCACACCCCTGGGTTAAATCCAGGGCGACATTTATTGCGCAGTTACCCCATCGCCTTTGCGAAGGCAAGCGCGCCATTAACGCTGCAATAACGCACACCCCTGTGTTAAATCCAGAGCGACATTTATTGCACAGTTACCCCATCGCCTTTGCCAAGGCAAGCGCGCCATTAACGTCGCAATAACGCAAACCCCTCTGTTAAATCCAGAGCGACATTTATTGCACAGTTACCCCATCGCCTTTGCCAAGGCAAGCGCGCCATTAACGTCGCAATAACGCACACCCCTGGGTTAAATCCAGGGCGACATTTATTGCGCAGTTACCCCATCGCCTTTGCGAAGGCAAGCGCGCCATTAACACTGCAATAACGCACACCCCTGTGTTAAATCCAGAGCGACATTTATTGCACAGTTACCCCATCGCCTTTGCCAAGGGAAGCGCGCCATTAACGTCGCAATAACGCACACCCCTGAGTTAGATCCAGGGCGACATTTATTGCGCAGTTACCCCATCGCCTTTGCCAAGGCAAGCGCGCCATTAACGTCGCAATAACGCACACCCCTGGGTTAAATCCAGGGCGACATTTATTGCGCAGTTACCCCATCGCCTTTGCGAAGGCAAGCGCGCCATTAACGTCGCAATAACGCACACCCCTGTGTTAAATCCAGAGCGACATTTATTGCACAGTTTCCCCATCGCCTTTGCCAAGGCAAGCGCGCCATTAACGTCGCAATAACGCACACCCCTGTGTTAAATCCAGGGCGACATTTATTGCGCAGTTACCCCATCGCCTTTGTGAAGGCAAGCGCGCCATTAACGTCGCAATAACGCACACCGCTGTGTTAAATCCAGGGCGACATTTATTGCGCAGTTACCCCATCGCCTTTGCGAAGGCAAGCGCGCCATTAACGTCGCAATAACGCAAACCCCTCTGTTAAATCCAGAGCGACATTTATTGTACAGTTACCCCATCGCCTTTGCCAAGGCAAGCGCGCCATTAACGTCGCAATAACGCACACCCCTGGGTTAAATCCAGGGCGACATTTATTGCGCAGTTACCCCATCGCCTTTGCGAAGGCAAGCGCGCCATTAACACTGCAATAACGCACACCCCTGTGTTAAATCCAGAGCGACATTTATTGCACAGTTACCCCATCGCCTTTGCCAAGGCAAGCGCGCCATTAACGTCGCAATAACGCACACCCCCTGGGTTAAATCCAGGGCGACATTTATTGCGCAGTTACCCCATCGCCTTTGCCAAGGCAAGCGCGCCATTAACGTCGCAATAACGCACACCACTGTGTTAAATCCAGGACGACATTTATTGCGCAGTTACCCCATCGCGTTTGCGAAGGCAAACGCGCCATTAACGTCGCAATAACGCAAACCCCTCTGTTAAATCCAGAGCGACATTTATTGCACAGTTACCCCATCGCCTTTGCGAAGGCAAGCGCGCCATTAACGTCGCAATAACGCACACCCCTGGGTTAAATCCAGGGCGACATTTATTGCGCAGTTACCCCATCGCCTTTGCCAAGGGAAGCGCGCCATTAACGTCGCAATAACGCACACCCCTGAGTTAGATCCAGGGCGACATTTATTGCGCAGTTACCCCATCGCCTTTGCCAAGGCAAGTGCGCCATTAACGTCGCAATAACGCACACCCCTGGGTTAAATCCAGGGCGACATTTATTGCGCAGTTACCCCATCGCCTTTGCGAAGGCAAGCGCGCCATTAACGTCGCAATAACGCACACCCCTGTGTTAAATCCAGAGCGACATTTATTGCGCAGTTACCCCATCGCCTTTGTGAAGGCAAGCGCGCCATTAACGTCGCAATAACGTACACCGCTGTGTTAAATCCAGGGCGACATTTATTGCGCAGTTACCCCATCGCCTTTGTGAAGGCAAGCGCGCCATTAACGTCGCAATAACGTACACCGCTGTGTTAAATCCAGGGCGACATTTATTGCACAGTTACCCCATCGCCTTTGCGAAGGCAAGCGCGCCATTAACGTCGCAATAACGCAAACCCCTCTGTTAAATCCAGAGCGACATTTATTGTACAGTTACCCCATCGCCTTTGCCAAGGCAAGCGCGCCATTAACGTCGCAATAACGCACACCCCTGGGTTAAATCCAGGGCGACATTTATTGCGCAGTTACCCCATCGCCTTTGCGAAGGCAAGCGCGCCATTAACACTGCAATAACGCACACCCCTGTGTTAAATCCAGAGCGACATTTATTGCACAGTTACCCCATCGCCTTTGCCAAGGCAAGCGCGCCATTAACGTCGCAATAACGCACACCCCTGGGTTAAATCCAGGGCGACATTTATTGCGCAGTTACCCCATCGCCTTTGCCAAGGCAAGCGCGCCATTAACGTCGCAATAACGCACACCACTTTGTTAAATCCAGGACGACATTTATTGCGCAGTTACCCCATCGCCTTTGCGAAGGCAAGCGCGCCATTAACACTGCAATAACGCACACCCCTGTGTTAAATCCAGAGCGACATTTATTGCACAGTTACCCCATCGCCTTTGCCAAGGCAAGCGCGCCATTAACGTCGCAATAACGCACACCCCTGGGTTAAATCCAGGGCGACATTTATTGCGCAGTTACCCCATTGCCTTTGCGAAGGCAAGCGCTCCATTAATGTCGCAATAACGCACACCCCTGGGTTAAATCCAGGGTGACATTTATTGCGCAGTTACCCATCGCCTTTGCGAAGGCAAGCGCGCCATTAACGCTGCAATAACGCACACCCCTGTGTTAAATCCAGAGCAACATTTATTGCACAGTTACCCCATCGCCTTTGCCAAGGCAAGCGCGCCATTCACGTCGCAATAACGCACACCCCTGGGTTAAATCCAGGGCGACATTTATTGGGCAGTTACCCCATCGCCTTTGCGAAGGCAAGCGCGACATTAATGTCGCAATAATGCACACCCCTGGGTTAAATCCAGAGCGACATTTATTGCACAGTAACCCCATCGCCTTTGCGAAAGGAAGCGCGCCATTAACGTCGCAATAACGCACACCCCTGTGTTAAATCCAGGGCAACATTTATTGCGCAGTTACCCCATCGCCTTTGCGAAGGCAAGCGCGCCATTAACGTCGCAATAACGCACACCCCTGTGTTAAATCCATGGCGACATTTATAGTGCAGTTACCCCATCGCCTTTGCGATGGCAAGCGCGCCATTAACGTCGCAATAACGCACACCCCTGGGTTAAATCCAGGGCAACATTTATTGCGCAGTTACCCCATCGCCTTTGCGAAGGCAAGCGCGCCATTAACGTCGCAATAACGTACACCGCTGTGTTAAATCCAGGGCGACATTTATTGCGCAGTTACCCCATCGCCTTTGCGAAGGCAAGCGCGCCATTAACGTCGCAATAACGCAAACCCCTCTGTTAAATCCAGAGCGACATTTATTGCACAGTTACCCCATCGCCTTTGCCAAGGCAAGCGCGCCATTAACGTCGCAATAACGCACACCCCTGGGTTAAATCCAGGGCGACATTTATTGCGCAGTTACCCCATCGCCTTTGCGAAGGCAAGCGCGCCATTAACACTGCAATAACGCACACCCCTGTGTTAAATCCAGAGCGACATTTATTGCACAGTTACCCCATCGCCTTTGCCAAGGCATGCGCGCCATTAACGTCGCAATAACGCACACCCCTGAGTTAAATCCAGGGCGACATTTATTGCGCAGTTACCCCATCGCCTTTGCCAAGGCAAGCGCGCCATTAACGTCGCAATAACGCACACCCCTGGGTTAAATCCAGGGCGACATTTATTGCGCAGTTACCCCATCGCCTTTGCCAAGGCAAGCGCGCCATTAACGTCGCAATAACGCACACCCCTGTGTTAAATCCAGAGCGACATTTATTGCACAGTTACCCCATCGCCTTTGCCAAGGCAAGCGCGCCATTAACGTCGCAATAACGCACACCCCTGTGTTAAATCCAGGGCGACATTTATTGCGCAGTTACCCCATCGCCTTTGCGAAGGCAAGCGCGCCATTAATGTCGCAATAATGCACACCCCTGGGTTAAATCCAGAGCGGCATTTATTGCACAGTAACCCCATCGCCTTTACGAAAGGAAGCGCGCCATTAACGTCGCAATAACGCACACCACTGGGTTAAATCCAGGGCGACATTTATTGCGCAGTTACCCCATCGCCTTTGCCAAGGCAAGCGCGCCATTAACGTCGCAATAACGCACACCCCTGGGTTAAATCCAGGGCGACATTTATTGCGCAGTTACCCCATCGCCTTTTCGAAGGCAAGCGCTCCATTAACGTCGCAATAACGCACACCCCTGGGTTAAATCCAGGGTGACATTTATTGCGCAGTTACCCATCGCCTTTGCGAAGGCAAGCGCGCCATTAACGTCGCAATAACGCACACCCCTGTGTTAAATCCAGAGCGACATTTATTGCACAGTTACCCCATCGCCTTTGCCAAGGCAAGCGCGCCATTAACGTCGCAATAACGCACACCCCTGTGTTAAATCCAGGGCGACATTTATTGCGCAGTTACCCCATCGCCTTTGCCAAGGCAAGCGCGCCATTAACGTCGCAATAACGCACACCCCTGGGTTAAATCCAGGGCGACATTTATTGCGCAGTTACCCCATCGCCTTTACGAAGGCAAGCGCTCCATTAACGTCGCAATAACGCACACCCCTGGGTTAAATCCAGGGTGACATTTATTGCGCAGTTACCCATCGCCTTTGCGAAGGCAAGCGCGCCATTAACGTCGCAATAACGCACACCCCTGGGTTAAATCCAGGGCAACATTTATTGCGCAGTTACCCCATCGCCTTTGCGAAGGCAAGCGCGCCATTAACGTCGCAATAACGCACACCGCTGTGTTAAATCCAGGGCGACATTTATTGCGCAGTTACCCCATCGCCTTTGCGAAGGCAAGCGCGCCATTAACGTCGCAATAACGCAAACCCCTCTGTTAAATCCAGAGCGACATTTATTGCACAGTTACCCCATCGCCTTTGCGAAGGCAAGCGCGCCATTAACGTCGCAATAACGCACACCCCTGGGTTAAATCCAGGGCAACATTTATTGCGCAGTTACCCCATCGCCTTTGCGAAGGCAAGCGCGCCATTAACGTTGCAATAACGCACACCGCTGTGTTAAATCCAGGGCGACATTTATTGCACAGTGACCCCATCGCCTTTGCGAAGGCAAGCGCGCCATTAACGTCGCAATAACGCACACCCCTCTGTTAAATCCAGGGCGACATTTATTGCACAGTTACCCCATCGCCTTTGCCAAGGCAAGCGCGCCATTAACGTCACAATAACGCACACCCCTGGGTTAAATCCAGGGAGACATTTATTGCGCAGTTACCCCATCGCCTTTGCGAAGGCAAGCGCGCCATTAACACTGCAATAACGCACACCCCTGTGTTAAATCCAGAGCGACATTTATTGCACAGTTACCCCATCGCCTTTGCCAAGGCAAGCGCGCCATTAACGTCGCAATAACGCACACCCCTGGGTTAAATCCAGGGCGACATTTATTGCGCAGTTACCCCATCGCCTTTGCGAAGGCAAGCGCTCCATTAACGTCACAATAACGCACACCCCTGGGTTAAATCCAGGGTGACATTTATTGCGCAGTTACCCCATCTCCTTTGTGAAGGCAAGCGGGCCATTAACGCTGCAATAACGCACACCCCTGTGTTAAATCCAGAGAGATATTTATTGCACAGTTACCCCATCGCCTTTGCCAAGGCAAGCGCGCCATTAACGTCGCAATAACGCACACCCCTGTGTTAAATCCAGGGCGACATTTATTGCGCAGTTACCCCATCGCCTTTGCGAAGGCAAGCGCGCCATTAATGTCGCAATAATGCACACCCCTGGGTTAAATCCAGGGCGACATTTATTGCACAGTAACCCCATCGCCTTTGCGAAAGGAAGCGCGGCATTAACGTCGCAATAACGCACACCCCTGGGTTAAATCCAGGGCGACATTTATTGCGCAATTACCCCATCGCCTTTGCGAAGGCAAGCGCGCCATTAACGTCGCAATAACGCACACCCCTGTGTTAAATCCAGGGCGACATTTATTGCGCAGTTACCCCATCGCCTTTGCGAAGGCAAGCGCGCCATTAACGTCGCAATAACGCACACCCCTGGGTTAAATCCAGGGCAACATTTATTGCGCAGTTACCCCATCGCCTTTGCCAAGGCAAGCGCGCCATTAACGTCACAATAACGCACACCGCTGTGTTAAATCCAGGGCGACATTTATTGCACAGTGACCCCATCGCCTTTGCGAAGGCAAGCGCGCCATTAACGTCGCAATAACGCACACCCCTCTGTTAAATCCAGAGCGACATTTATTGCACAGTTACCCCATCGCCTTTGCCAAGGCAAGCGCGCCATTAACGTCACAATAACGCACACCCCTGGGTTAAATCCAGGGAGACATTTATTGCGCAGTTACCCCATCGCCTTTGCGAAGGCAAGCGCGCCATTAACGCTGCAATAACGCACACCCCTGTGTTAAATCCAGAGCGACATTTATTGCACAGTTACCCCATCGCCTTTGCCAAGGCAAGCGCGCCATTAACGTCGCAATAACGCACACCCCTGGGTTAAATCCAGGGCGACATTTATTGCGCAGTTACCCCATCGCCTTTGCCAAGGCAAGCGCGCCATTAACGCTGCAATAACGCACACCCCTGGGATAAATCCAGAGCGACATTTATTGCACAGTTACTCCATCGCCTTTGCGAAGGCAAGCGCGCCATTAACGTCGCAATAACGCACACCCCTGTGTTAAATCCAGGGCGACATTTATTGCGCAGTTACCCCATCGCCTTTGCGAAGGCAAGCGCGCCATTAATGTCGCAATAATGCACACCCCTGGGTTAAATCCAGAGCGACATTTATTGCACAGTAACCCCATCACCTTTACGAAAGGAAGCGCGCCATTAACGTCGCAATAACGCACACCACTGGGTTAAATCCAGGGCGACATTTATTGCGCAGTTACCCCATCGCCTTTGCCAAGGCAAGCGCGCCATTAACGTCGCAATAACGCACACCCCTGGGTTAAATCCAGGGCGACATTTATTGCGCAGTTACCCCATCGCCTTTACGAAGGCAAGCGCTCCATTAACGTCGCAATAACGCACACCCCTGGGTTAAATCCAGGGTGACATTTATTGCGCAGTTACCCATCGCCTTTGCGAAGGCAAGCGCGCCATTAACGTCGCAATAACGCACACCCCTGGGTTAAATCCAGGGCAACATTTATTGCGCAGTTACCCCATCGCCTTTGCGAAGGCAAGCGCGCCATTAACGTCGCAATAACGCACACCGCTGTGTTAAATCCAGGGCGACATTTATTGCGCAGTTACCCCATCGCCTTTGCGAAGGCAAGCGCGCCATTAACGTCGCAATAACGCAAACCCCTCTGTTAAATCCAGAGCGACATTTATTGCACAGTTACCCCATCGCCTTTGCGAAGGCAAGCGCGCCATTAACGTCGCAATAACGCACACCCCTGGGTTAAATCCAGGGCGACATTTATTGCGCAGTTACCCCATCGCCTTTGCGAAGGCAAGCGCGCCATTAACACAGCAATAACGCACACCCCTGTGTTAAATCCAGAGCGACATTTATTGCACAGTTACCCCATCGCCTTTGCCAAGGCAAGCGCGCCATTAACGTCGCAATAACGCACACCCCTGGGTTAAATCCAGGGCGACATTTATTGCGCAGTTACCCCATCGCCTTTGCGAAGGCAAGCGCTCCATTAACGTCACAATAACGCACACCCCTGGGTTAAATCCAGGGTGACATTTATTGCGCAGTTACCCATATCCTTTGTGAAGGCAAGCGCGCCATTAACGCTGCAATAACGCACACCCCTGTGTTAAATCCAGAGAGATATTTATTGCACAGTTACCCCATCGCCTTTGCCAAGGCAAGCGCGCCATTAACGTCGCAATAACGCACACCCCTGTGTTAAATCCAGGGCGACATTTGTTGCGCAGTTACCCCATCGCCTTTGCGAAGGCAAGCGCGCCATTAATGTCGCAATAATGCACACCCCTGGGTTAAATCCAGGGCGACATTTATTGCACAGTAACCCCATCGCCTTTGCGAAAGGAAGCGCGGCATTAACGTCGCAATAACGCACAACCCTGGGTTAAATCCAGGGCGACATTTATTGCGCAATTACCCCATCGCCTTTGCGAAGGCAAGCGCGCCATTAACGTCGCAATAACGCACACCCCTGTGTTAAATCCAGGGCGACATTTATTGCGCAGTTACCCCATCGCCTTTGCGAAGGCAAGCGCGCCATTAACGTCGCAATAACGCACACCCCTGGGTTAAATCCAGGGCAACATTTATTGCGCAGTTACCCCATCGCCTTTGCCAAGGCAAGCGCGCCATTAACGTCACAATAACGCACACCGCTGTGTTAAATCCAGGGCGACATTTATTGCACAGTGACCCCATCGCCTTTGCGAAGGCAAGCGCGCCATTAACGTCGCAATAACGCACACCCCTCTGTTAAATCCAGAGCGACATTTATTGCACAGTTACCCCATCGCCTTTGCCAAGGCAAGCGCGCCATTAACGTCACAATAACGCACACCCCTGGGTTAAATCCAGGGCGACATTTATTGCGCAGTTACCCCATCGCCTTTGCGAAGGCAAGCGCGCCATTAACGCTGCAATAACGCACACCCCTGTGTTAAATCCAGAGCGACATTTATTGCACAGTTACCCCATCGCCTTTGCCAAGGCAAGCGCGCCATTAACGTCGCAATAACGCACACCCCTGGGTTAAATCCAGGGCGACATTTATTGCGCAGTTACCCCATCGCCTTTGCGAAGGCAAGCGCGCCATTAACGCTGCAATAACGCACACCCCTGGGTTAAATCCAGAGCGACATTTATTGCACAGTTACCCCATCGCCTTTGCGAAGGCAAACGCGTCATTAATGTCGCAATAATGCACACCCCTGGGTTAAATCCAGAGCGACATTTATTGCGCAGTAACCCCATCGCCTTTGCGAAAGGAAGCGCGCCATTAACGTCGCAATAACGCACACCCCTGGGTTAAATCCAGGGCGACATTTATTGCGCAGTTACCCCATCGCCTTTGCGAAGGCAAGCGCGCCATTAACGTCGCAATAACGCACACCCCTGTGTTAAATCCAGGGCGACATTTATTGCGCAGTTACCCCATCGCCTTTGCGAAGGCAAGCGCGCCATTAACGTCGCAATAACGCACACCCCTGGGTTAAATCCAGGGCGACATTTATTGCTCAGTTACCCCATCGCCTTTGCGAAGGCAAGCGCGCCATTAACGTCGCAATAACGCACACCGCTGTGTTAAATCCAGGGCGACATTTATTGCGCAGTTACCCCATCGCCTTTGCGAAGGCAAGCGCGCCATTAACGTCGCAATAACGCAAACCCCTCGGTTAAATCCAGGGCGACATTTATTGCGCAGTTACCCCATCGCATTTGCGAAGGCAAGCGCGCCATTAACGTCGCAATAATGCAAACCCCTCGGTTAAATCCAGGGCGACATTTATTGCGCAGTTACCCCATCGCATTTGCGAAGGCAAGCGCGCCATTAACGTCGCAATAACGCAAACCCCTCGGTTAAATCCAGAGCGACATTTATTGCACAGTTATCCCATCGCCTTTGCGAAGGCAAGCGCGCCATTAACGTCGAAATAACGAACACCCCTGGGTTAAATCCAGGGCGAAATTTATTGCGCAGTTACCCCATAGCCTTTGCGAAGGCAAGCGCGCCATTAACGTCGCAATAATGCACCCCCCTCGGTTAAATCCAGAGCGACATTTATTGCACACTTACCCCATCGCCGTTGCGAAGGCAAGCGCGCCATTAACGTCGCAATAACGCACACCCCTGTGTTAAATCCAGGGCGACATTTATTGCGCAGTTACCCCATCGCCTTTGCGAAGGCAAGCGCGCCATTAATGTCGCAATAATGCACACCCCTGGGTTAAATCCAGAGCGGCATTTATTGCACAGTAACCCCATCGCCTTTACGAAAGGAAGCGCGCCATTAACGTCGCAATAACGCACACCACTGGGTTAAATCCAGGGCGACATTTATTGCGCAGTTACCCCATCGCCTTTGCCAAGGCAAGCGCGCCATTAACGTCGCAATAACGCACACCCCTGGGTTAAATCCAGGGCGACATTTATTGCGCAGTTACCCCATCGCCTTTACGAAGGCAAGCGCTCCATTAACGTCGCAATAACGCACACCCCTGGGTTAAATCCAGGGTGACATTTATTGCGCAGTTACCCATCGCCTTTGCGAAGGCAAGCGCGCCATTAACGTCGCAATAATGCACACCCCTGTGTTAAATCCAGAGCGACATTTATTGCACAGTTACCCCATCGCCTTTGCCAAGGCAAGCGCGCCATTAACGCCGCAATAACGCACACCCCTGTGTTAAATCCAGGGCGACATTTATTGCGCAGTTACCCCATCGCCTTTGCCAAGGCAAGCGCGCCATTAACGTCGCAATAACGCACACCCCTGGGTTAAATCCAGGGCGACATTTATTGCGCAGTTACCCCATCGCCTTTACGAAGGCAAGCGCTCCATTAACGTCGCAATAACGCACACCCCTGGGTTAAATCCAGGGTGACATTTATTGCGCAGTTACCCATCGCCTTTGCGAAGGCAAGCGCGCCATTAACGTCGCAATAACGCACACCCCTGGGTTAAATCCAGGGCAACATTTATTGCGCAGTTACCCCATCGCCTTTGCGAAGGCAAGCGCGCCATTAACGTCGCAATAACGCACACCGCTGTGTTAAATCCAGGGCGACATTTATTGCGCAGTTACCCCATCGCCTTTGCGAAGGCAAGCGCGCCATTAACGTCGCAATAACGCAAACCCCTCTGTTAAATCCAGAGCGACATTTATTGCACAGTTACCCCATCGCCTTTGCGAAGGCAAGCGCGCCATTAACGTCGCAATAACGCACACCCCTGGGTTAAATCCAGGGCGACATTTATTGCGCAGTTACCCCATCGCCTTTGCGAAGGCAAGCGCGCCATTAACACTGCAATAACGCACACCCCTGTGTTAAATCCAGAGCGACATTTATTGCACAGTTACCCCATCGCCTTTGCCAAGGCAAGCGCGCCATTAACGTCGCAATAACGCACACCCCTGGGTTAAATCCAGGGCGACATTTATTGCGCAGTTACCCCATCGCCTTTGCGAAGGCAAGCGCTCCATTAACGTCACAATAACGCACACCCCTGGGTTAAATCCAGGGTGACATTTATTGCGCAGTTACCCCATCTCCTTTGTGAAGGCAAGCGCGCCATTAACGCTGCAATAACGCACACCCCTGTGTTAAATCCAGAGAGATATTTATTGCACAGTTACCCCATCGCCTTTGCCAAGGCAAGCGCGCCATTAACGTCGCAATAACGCACACCCCTGTGTTAAATCCAGGGCGACATTTATTGCGCAGTTACCCCATCGCCTTTGCGAAGGCAAGCGCGCCATTAATGTCGCAATAATGCACACCCCTGGGTTAAATCCAGGGCGACATTTATTGCACAGTAACCCCATCGCCTTTGCGAAAGGAAGCGCGGCATTAACGTCGCAATAACGCACACCCCTGGGTTAAATCCAGGGCGACATTTATTGCACAATTACCCCATCGCCTTTGCGAAGGCAAGCGCGCCATTAACGTCGCAATAACGCACACCCCTGTGTTAAATCCAGGGCGACATTTATTGCGCAGTTACCCCATCGCCTTTGCGAAGGCAAGCGCGCCATTAACGTCGCAATAACGCACACCCCTGGGTTAAATCCAGGGCAACATTTATTGCGCAGTTACCCCATCGCCTTTGCCAAGGCAAGCGCGCCATTAACGTCACAATAACGCACACCGCTGTGTTAAATCCAGGGCGACATTTATTGCACAGTGACCCCATCGCCTTTGCGAAGGCAAGCGCGCCATTAACGTCGCAATAACGCACACCCCTCTGTTAAATCCAGAGCGACATTTATTGCACAGTTACCCCATCGCCTTTGCCAAGGCAAGCGCGCCATTAACGTCACAATAACGCACACCCCTGGGTTAAATCCAGGGAGACATTTATTGCGCAGTTACCCCATCGCCTTTGCGAAGGCAAGCGCGCCATTAACGCTGCAATAACGCACACCCCTGTGTTAAATCCAGAGCGACATTTATTGCACAGTTACCCCATCGCCTTTGCCAAGGCAAGCGCGCCATTAACGTCGCAATAACGCACACCCCTGGGTTAAATCCAGGGCGACATTTATTGCGCAGTTACCCCATCGCCTTTGCCAAGGCAAGCGCGCCATTAACGCTGCAATAACGCACACCCCTGGGATAAATCCAGAGCGACATTTATTGCACAGTTACTCCATCGCCTTTGCGAAGGCAAGCGCGCCATTAACGTCGCAATAACGCACACCCCTGTGTTAAATCCAGGGCGACATTTATTGCGCAGTTACCCCATCGCCTTTGCGAAGGCAAGCGCGCCATTAATGTCGCAATAATGCACACCCCTGGGTTAAATCCAGAGCGACATTTATTGCACAGTAACCCCATCACCTTTACGAAAGGAAGCGCGCCATTAACGTCGCAATAACGCACACCACTGGGTTAAATCCAGGGCGACATTTATTGCGCAGTTACCCCATCGCCTTTGCCAAGGCAAGCGCGCCATTAACGCCGCAATAACGCACACCCCTGGGTTAAATCCAGGGCGACATTTATTGCGCAGTTACCCCATCGCCTTTACGAAGGCAAGCGCTCCATTAACGTCGCAATAACGCACACCCCTGGGTTAAATCCAGGGTGACATTTATTGCGCAGTTACCCATCGCCTTTGCGAAGGCAAGCGCGCCATTAACGCCGCAATAACGCACACCCCTGGGTTAAATCCAGGGCAACATTTATTGCGCAGTTACCCCATCGCCTTTGCGAAGGCAAGCGCGCCATTAACGTCGCAATAACGCACACCGCTGTGTTAAATCCAGGGCGACATTTATTGCGCAGTTACCCCATCGCCTTTGCGAAGGCAAGCGCGCCATTAACGTCGCAATAACGCAAACCCCTCTGTTAAATCCAGAGCGACATTTATTGCACAGTTACCCCATCGCCTTTGCGAAGGCAAGCGCGCCATTAACGTCGCAATAACGCACACCCCTGGGTTAAATCCAGGGCGACATTTATTGCGCAGTTACCCCATCGCCTTTGCGAAGGCAAGCGCGCCATTAACACTGCAATAACGCACACCCCTGTGTTAAATCCAGAGCGACATTTATTGCACAGTTACCCCATCGCCTTTGCCAAGGCAAGCGCGCCATTAACGTCGCAATAACGCACACCCCTGGGTTAAATCCAGGGCGACATTTATTGCGCAGTTACCCCATCGCCTTTGCCAAGGCAAGCGCGCCATTAACGCTGCAATAACGCACACCCCTGGGATAAATCCAGAGCGACATTTATTGCACAGTTACTCCATCGCCTTTGCGAAGGCAAGCGCGCCATTAACGTCGCAATAACGCACACCCCTGTGTTAAATCCAGGGCGACATTTATTGCGCAGTTACCCCATCGCCTTTGCGAAGGCAAGCGCGCCATTAATGTCGCAATAATGCACACCCCTGGGTTAAATCCAGGGCGACATTTAGTGCACAGTAACCCCATCACCTTTACGAAAGGAAGCGCGCCATTAACGTCGCAATAACGCACACCACTGGGTTAAATCCAGGGCGACATTTATTGCGCAGTTACCCCATCGCCTTTGCCAAGGCAAGCGCGCCATTAACGTCGCAATAACGCACACCCCTGGGTTAAATCCAGGGCGACATTTATTGCGCAGTTACCCCATCGCCTTTACGAAGGCAAGCGCTCCATTAACGTCGCAATAACGCACACCCCTGGGTTAAATCCAGGGTGACATTTATTGCGCAGTTACCCCATCGCCTTTGCGAAGGCAAGCGCGCCATTAACGTCGCAATAACGCACACCCCTGGGTTAAATCCAGGGCAACATTTAGTGCGCAGTTACCCCATCGCCTTTGCGAAGGCAAGCGCGCCATTAACGTCGCAATAACGCACACCGCTGTGTTAAATCCAGGGCGACATTTAGTGCGCAGTTACCCCATCGCCTTTGCGAAGGCAAGCGCGCCATTAACGTCGCAATAACGCAAACCCCTCTGTTAAATCCAGGGCGACATTTATTGCACAGTTACCCCATCGCCTTTGCGAAGGCAAGCGCGCCATTAACGTCGCAATAACGCACACCCCTGGGTTAAATCCAGGGCGACATTTATTGCGCAGTTACCCCATCGCCTTTGCGAAGGCAAGCGCGCCATTAACACTGCAATAACGCACACCCCTGGGTTAAATCCAGGGCGACATTTATTGCACAGTTACCCCATCGCCTTTGCCAAGGCAAGCGCGCCATTAACGTCGCAATAACGCACACCCCTGGGTTAAATCCAGGGCGACGTTTAGTGCGCAGTGACCCCATCGCCTTTGCGAAGGCAAGCGCGCCATTAACGTCGCAATAACGCACACCCCTGGGTTAAATCCAGGGTGACATTTAGTGCGCAGTGACCCCATATCCTTTGTGAAGGCAAGCGCGCCATTAACGCTGCAATAACGCACACCCCTGGGTTAAATCCAGGGCGACGTTTAGTGCCCAGTGACCCCATCGCCTTTGCGAAGGCAAGCGCGCCATTAACGTCGCAATAACGCACACCCCTGGGTTAAATCCAGGGCGACATTTGGTGCCCAGTGACCCCATCGCCTTTGCGAAGGCAAGCGCGCCATTAATGTCGCAATAACGCACACCCCTGGGTTAAATCCAGGGCGACATTTAGTGCCCAGTAACCCCATCGCCTTTGCGAAGGGAAGCGCGGCATTAACGTCGCAATAACGCACACCCCTGGGTTAAATCCAGGGCGACGTTTAGTGCCCAGTGACCCCATCGCCTTTGCGAAGGCAAGCGCGCCATTAACGTCGCAATAACGCACACCCCTGTGTTAAATCCAGGGCGACGTTTAGTGCCCAGTGACCCCATCGCCTTTGCGAAGGCAAGCGCGCCATTAACGTCGCAATAACGCACACCCCTGGGTTAAATCCAGGGCGACGTTTAGTGCCCAGTGACCCCATCGCCTTTGCGAAGGCAAGCGCGCCATTAACGTCACAATAACGCACACCCCTGGGTTAAATCCAGGGCGACGTTTAGTGCCCAGTGACCCCATCGCCTTTGCGAAGGCAAGCGCGCCATTAACGTCGCAATAACGCACACCCCTGGGTTAAATCCAGGGCGACGTTTAGTGCCCAGTGACCCCATCGCCTTTGCGAAGGCAAGCGCGCCATTAACGTCGCAATAACGCACACCCCTGGGTTAAATCCAGGGCGACGTTTAGTGCCCAGTGACCCCATCGCCTTTGCGAAGGCAAGCGCGCCATTAACGCCGCAATAACGCACACCCCTGGGTTAAATCCAGGGCGACGTTTAGTGCCCAGTGACCCCATCGCCTTTGCGAAGGCAAGCGCGCCATTAACGTCGCAATAACGCACACCCCTGGGTTAAATCCAGGGCGACGTTTAGTGCCCAGTGACCCCATCGCCTTTGCGAAGGCAAGCGCGCCATTAACGCCGCAATAACGCACACCCCTGGGTTAAATCCAGGGCGACGTTTAGTGCCCAGTGACCCCATCGCCTTTGCGAAGGCAAGCGCGCCATTAACGTCGCAATAACGCACACCCCTGGGTTAAATCCAGGGCGACGTTTAGTGCCCAGTGACCCCATCGCCTTTGCGAAGGCAAGCGCGCCATTAACGTCGCAATAACGCACACCCCTGGGTTAAATCCAGGGCGACGTTTAGTGCCCAGTGACCCCATCGCCTTTGCGAAGGCAAGCGCGCCATTAACGCCGCAATAACGCACACCCCTGGGTTAAATCCAGGGCGACGTTTAGTGCGCAGTGACCCCATCGCCTTGGGGAGGGAAAGCGCGCCATTAACGCCGCAATAACGCACACCGCTGGGTTAAATCCAGGGCGACGTTTAGTGCCCAGTGACCCCATCGCCTTTGCGAAGGCAAGCGCGCCATTAACGCCGCAATAACGCACACCCCTGGGTTAAATCCAGGGCGACGTTTAGTGCCCAGTGACCCCATCGCCTTTGCGAAGGCAAGCGCGCCATTAACGCCGCAATAACGCACACCCCTGGGTTAAATCCAGGGCGACGTTTAGTGCCCAGTGACCCCATCGCCTTTGCGAAGGCAAGCGCGCCATTAACGCCGCAATAACGCACACCCCTGGGTTAAATCCAGGGCGACGTTTAGTGCCCAGTGACCCCATCGCCTTTGCGAAGGCAAGCGCGCCATTAACGTCGCAATAACGCACACCCCTGGGTTAAATCCAGGGCGACGTTTAGTGCCCAGTGACCCCATCGCCTTTGCGAAGGCAAGCGCGCCATTAACGCCGCAATAACGCACACCCCTGGGTTAAATCCAGGGCGACGTTTAGTGCCCAGTGACCCCATCGCCTTTGCGAAGGCAAGCGCGCCATTAACGTCGCAATAACGCACACCCCTGGGTTAAATCCAGGGCGACGTTTAGTGCCCAGTGACCCCATCGCCTTTGCGAAGGCAAGCGCGCCATTAACGTCGCAATAACGCACACCCCTGGGTTAAATCCAGGGCGACGTTTAGTGCCCAGTGACCCCATCGCCTTTGCGAAGGCAAGCGCGCCATTAACGTCGCAATAACGCACACCCCTGGGATAAATCCAGGGCGACGTTTAGTGCCCAGTGACCCCATCGCCTTTGCGAAGGCAAGCGCGCCATTAACGCCGCAATAACGCACACCCCTGGGTTAAATCCAGGGCGACGTTTAGTGCCCAGTGACCCCATCGCCTTTGCGAAGGCAAGCGCGCCATTAACGCCGCAATAACGCACACCCCTGGGTTAAATCCAGGGCGACGTTTAGTGCCCAGTGACCCCATCGCCTTTGCGAAGGCAAGCGCGCCATTAACGTCGCAATAACGCACACCCCTGGGTTAAATCCAGGGCGACGTTTAGTGCCCAGTGACCCCATCGCCTTTGCGAAGGCAAGCGCGCCATTAACGCCGCAATAACGCACACCCCTGGGTTAAATCCAGGGCGACGTTTAGTGCCCAGTGACCCCATCGCCTTTGCGAAGGCAAGCGCGCCATTAACGTCGCAATAACGCACACCCCTGGGTTAAATCCAGGGCAACGTTTAGTGCCCAGTGACCCCATCGCCTTTGCGAAGGCAAGCGCCCATTAACTTCGCAATAACGCACACCCCTGGGTTAAACCGGGGGGGATTTTTTTGGCGCGTTTCCCCCCCCCTTTTGGGGGAAGCGCGCCATTAACGCCGCAATAACGCACACCCCTGGGTTAAATCCAGGGCGACGTTTAGTGCCCAGTGACCCCATCGCCTTTGCCAAGGCAAGCGCGCCATTAACGTCGCAATAACGCACACCCCTGGGTTAAATCCAGGGCGACGTTTAGTGCCCAGTGACCCCATCGCCTTTGCGAAGGCAAGCGCGCCATTAACGTCGCAATAACGCACACCCCTGGGTTAAATCCAGGGCGACATTTAGTGCCCAGTAACCCCATCGCCTTTGCGAAAGGAAGCGCGCCATTAACGTCGCAATAACGCACACCCCTGGGTTAAATCCAGGGCGACATTTAGTGCCCGGTTACCCCATCGCCTTTGCGAAGGAAAGCGCGCCATTAACGCCGCAATAACGCACACCCCTGGGTTAAATCCAGGGCGACATTTAGTGCCCAGTGACCCCATCGCCTTTGCGAAGGCAAGCGCGCCATTAACGTCGCAATAACGCACACCCCTGGGTTAAATCCAGGGCAACATTTAGTGCGCAGTTACCCCATCGCCTTTGCGAAGGCAAGCGCGCCATTAACGTCGCAATAACGCACACCGCTGTGTTAAATCCAGGGCGACATTTATTGCGCAGTTACCCCATCGCCTTTGCGAAGGCAAGCGCGCCATTAACGTCGCAATAACGCACACCCCTCTGTTAAATCCAGAGCGACATTTATTGCACAGTTACCCCATCGCCTTTGCCAAGGCAAGCGCGCCATTAACGCCGCAATAACGCACACCCCTGGGTTAAATCCAGGGCGACATTTATTGCGCAGTTACCCCATCGCCTTTGCGAAGGCAAGCGCGCCATTAACGCTGCAATAACGCACACCCCTGTGTTAAATCCAGAGCGACATTTATTGCACAGTTACCCCATCGCCTTTGCCAAGGCAAGCGCGCCATTAACGTCGCAATAACGCACACACCTGGGTTAAATCCAGGGCGACATTTATTGCGCAGTTACCCCATCGCCTTTGCCAAGGCAAGCGCGCCATTAACGCTGCAATAACG